>LZPO01108095.1:81299-99238 GCA_001675575.1 Neotoma lepida | reverse complement strand
GAAAGGATATTGAAAGGCAAAAATATCAGTTGTAATCAAAGGTGAAAGAAAAACAATTCATAATAAAAATATCTGAGAAATTTATGTCCACTAATCCAGTTCTACAGAGGGTACTAAAAAAATACTCCAGTCTGAAGGGAAGATTACATATACCCAAGATACAATAAGTAAATAAATAAATAAATTGATAAATAATCCCAGAACAGTTAACCAAAAGAGGCCTAAGAAAACAGTACAACAACAGAATAACAGGAATTAATAAACACTGTTCAATAACAGCTAAATATTAACAGTCTTGATTCCTCTATAGAAAGATTCAGACTAACAGATTAGATTAATAAAAAGGATCTATCCTCCTGCTGCCTCTAGGAGACATGCTTTCCCATCCAGGACAGATTAGAGTACAAGGATAGAAAAAGGTATTCTAAACAAATGGAACTAAGAACAAAGCAGGCATAGGTATTCTAATACCTGAAAAAAAATACACTCGAAATTAAAACTAGTAAGAAAGGATAGGGAAGGGCACTTTGTAATTTCTAAAAGAAACATCCACCTAGAGGATATTACAATTCTAAACATTTATGTACCAAACACACCCCATACTCGGTTTCATAAAAGAAACAGCATTAGATTGAAAATTACAGATATATTCTCACAGAAATAGAAAGTGATTTCAATACCCAGCTCTGGCCAATGNCCAGACAGGACATTGAGGAGGACAGAAAAATAGATAAATGGAAACTCTGGAGTCAAATGACATCATTAATAAAATAGATCTAATGGACATCTACAGATCATCCTACCCAAACAATAAAGAAGACACTTTTTTCTCCACAGCCCATAGAACACCTCCAAAGCTGATCACATATTAGGACACAAAGCAAATCTTAACAAATACAGGAAAATTGCAGTAATATCCTGCATTCTATCTGTACAACATGGGTTAAAGCTAGTTATTATTAACATTAGAAATGGCAGAAATAACACATTACTGACTAAATTTGATCAAGGGAAAAATCAAGCAGGAAATTTAAAATTTTCTAGAATTGAATNAAAATAAAAATACAGCATATCAACATCAGTGGGACATGATGAAGGCAGTCCTAATAGGAAAGTGTATAGCACTAAATGCCTTAATAAATAAATCTGGGAAGATCTCTTATTAATGACTTAATGATGCACCTGAAACGCTTTAGAAAAATAAGAACAAACCATCCAAAATGGAAAAAAAGAAATCAAACTCAATTTGATTAATGAATTAATGCAATTAATGAAATAAAAATGGAAAAAATATAAAGAATCAATGAAATTAAGAGTTGATTCTCAAAAAAAAAATTAACAAGATTTATGAACCTTTTGCCAAATTAACCCAAAGAAAAGGATGCAGATTAATAAATTTAGAAATGAAAAAGGAGACATTACAACAGGACCTGAGGAATTCAGATAATCATAAGGTCATACTTTAGAAGTCTATAATCAATGAAAGAAAGGGACTTACCAAAGTATGACTTACCAAAGTTAAATCAAGAAGTAACTAATTTAAAGATATCTGTAATATCTAATAAAGTAGATAAGGTAATCAAAAGTCTTCCAGCTAGAAAAGCCCTGGACCAGATTGACTAAGCATGGATTTCTACCAGACCTTCAAAGTAACACCAGTACTTCTCAAATTATTCCATAAAATAGAAACTGAAGAGACATTTCTATATTCTTTTTATAGAGCCCAAAAATTACCCTGATAACAAGAAATATGGTCCAGTATGTCTGATGAGCATAGATGCAAAATTTTTCAGTAATATGCTTACAAACTGTCTGTCAGTGTTCTATTGCTGTGAAGAGACACCATGACCACTGAAACTCTTATAAAGGAAAACATTTAATTGGGGCTGGCTTACAGTTTCAGAGGGTTAGTCCATCCTTACCATGGTGGGACATGGTGGCATGCAGGTAGACATGGTTCTGGAAAAGGAGTTGAGACTTCCACATATTGATCTGTAGGCAGCAGAAGGGGAGGACTATCTGCCACACTGGGCATAGCTCGAGTGTATGAGACCTCAAAACCTGCCCCCACAATAGCAGACTTCTTCCAACAAGGCCACACCTAGTAGTGCCACTCCCTATGGGCAAGCATTCAAACACACGAGTCTATGGGGGCCCATTCCTAATTCAAACCACCACACAAACCAAATTTAAGTACACATAAAAACACTATCAATACACTGTGACCAAGTTGGTATTGTGCTGTCTGCCCCACTGAGAACTTAGGTCTCCTGAGAAGGGATGACCTGGGACTGTCCNCCTGTTCCCAGCCTCCTTTTCCCGGGAGACAATCAGACATGACATGGAGTCCAGTCAAGCAAGAACTCGTTTATTGAAAAACAGTGAGCCCCCTTTTAAAACCTAAAACCNCAAGGCTAGAGAGAGGGGCGGGGTAGATGCCCCGTCNGGCCAATCAGTTTAAAGGTCACCCAGACATAAACAGCTTAGATTCCTCCCTCCTTGCTTCCTCCACAGACCCCCACAGACCTTTGTCAACAACTTGATTTTTTTCTCCCTGGANCATCTTTACTTGTAAACAACTTGGCTCTGCAAGCCCCTACAAGTTGGCTTCATCCCAGAGATACAGTGATGATTCAACATACATAAAACTATAAACATAATCTAATGCCTAAATAGAATAAATGACAGAAACCATATGATCATCTAATCAAATGTAGAAAGGACCTTTGGCTAAATCTAGTATCCCTTAATAATTATAGTCACAGAGTCACAGGGAGACTAGGGATGAGGGACATACTTCAACATAATAAAGGCAAGTATACATGACCAGAGTCAACATCCCTCTAAACATAGAAATTCAAAGCAGGAACAAGNCAAGGATGTTCACACCATTCCTGTTTACTAGAGTACTTGAAGTCTTCACTAGAGCAGTATGACAAGTGAGAGAGATTAAGGGAGTACATATAGAAAAGGGAAAAGTCAATACACTCTTATTTGCAGATGGTATGAATTATACATAAAAGATCCTATAGTGTCCACCAGGAAACTTTTACAGCTGATAGATAACATTCAACAAAGTATAGAAGAATGCTAAATAAATCCATAAAATCTTCCTTTTAGACAAGCAACATTGAGAACAGGATAAACAGTAACATTCACAGTAACCTCAAACATCATTAGAAGCAATCTAAAGAAGACTTGTATAACTTTAAGACATTGAAGAAAGAAATTAAGATAGAAGAAGACAGAAAGAAGTTGAAGATAGCAGAAGATGGTAAGATCTCTCATGCTTATGAATTGGTAGGATTAATATTGTGAAAATGGCAATCTTACCAAAAGCAACCTACATATTCAATGCATTCTCCATCAAAATGCCAACACAGGTCTTCTCAGAAATAAAAAAAAAAAAAAAACCTTCAGCTTCATATGAAAGTACAAAAAGATCAGGATGACTAAAACAATCCTGAGCAATAAAAGAACTGCTGGACCTATCGCTATTTCTCNTTTTAATTTATACTGCAAAGCTATAAAAAGCGGCATGGTACTGGCATAAAAACAGACACATTAGTCAATAGAATAAAATTGAAAAATCATACATAAGTCCCCATACCTGCAGACACCTGAATTTTTTTTTTTAACAAAGAAGACAAAAATACACAATGGAGAAGAAGCAACATCGTCAACAAATGGTATTGAGCAAACAGGATAGCTACATGTAGAAAAATGAAACTAAATCCATATATCTTAACCTGCAAAAAACTCAATTCCAAATTTATCACAGACCTCAACATAAGACCTGATGGCCTGAATCTAATAGAGAAAAACAGAGAATATGTTTAAACTTACAAGAACAGGAAAGGACTTTCTGAACTAGGAGCCCAGTAGCACAGGCATCAAACCAATAATTGACAAATGGACATAAAACNAAAAATCCTCCTTAGAGCACAGAACAACATCATGCCAGTGAAGAGGCAGTCTAACAGAATGAGATTTTTTTTTAACTAATTATGCATCTGGCATGAGTTTAGTATCTAGGATATGCAGAGAAATATAAAAACTAAACATCAAGAAAACAGATAGCCCAAGTTAAGGAGGCATTGAACTAACCTGAGTTCTCAAAACACTGAAAAACACTTTTTAAAAATGTTCTAAACCTAAGCCATCAGAGAAATGCAAATTAAAACTATTTTCATCTTACATCAGTTATAAGGGTTAAAGAGCTACATGTGAAAACCAAGTTCACACAGACACATAAAATGAAATTTGATGTTCACAAATTTTCTTGTATAAAAAATTCATAAAAGAAGACAAAGTTTGATTATAACATATAAGTATAAAACATCTGTATGAAGAATGCTTGTGCTTTATAAAATTGATAATCATTACTTAGGATATATGAAACTTTTGGAATTCTTAAAAGGCCCAAAGCCTAATTATAAAGTGTCAGAGGGAAAGTCTGAATATATAATTTGTGAAAATATGCTGCACCTCAGTAAAGGGAACTTCAAATTAAAATGACAATTTTATAATTAATATATTTGAAAAATGTTTTATATTGGCTTTTGATGATCATTTAATGAAAACAGGATATCAGACTTAAATTGACATAATTTCATGTCCCAGAATCACCCAGTTTCTCTTACAAATTTCTATCTAGAAGAAAACTCTTACACGTGAACACAGCAAGGCATTTATGAAATAAATGGAAGCTGGTTTGGCCCTCTAGAAAATTTGTACCTTGTGCCAATTAAAGAATTTCAAGCCATTGTATTTAATCTGAATCATGTATTAGTTTCCTTTTGCTGTTGTAACAAAGACCACAGGTTTGGTAGCTTAATATAGTATATATTAAATCTTATCATTCTAATGGCCAGCAGTCTGAAATAGGTGTCATTGTTCTATAGGCTGTGTTCATTTTCTGTATCTCTTACCATTTAGAGGTGGCCAGTAGTGGCTTTGCTCTCCTTTACATGGTAAGGAGCCATCAGTAGCCATTATGTCTCACAATACAATTTCACACTTAAAGGAGTAAATAATAGTCCTAAATATTTGCAAGGAGAACTNTTAGAAAACAAATATTTGAGAAGAACTGAACAAAATTTGTATAAATAAAATTACTCAAGTTAACAAATCAGCAAGGATAAACTTAGTTTAGACAGCTAGTAAACTAGAACACACACACATGCTTGGGTTTTAAATTATTTTTAACATTTGCTTGTTGTGTGTTTATGTGTTTGTGCATGTAAGTGTGGCGTGGTGCACACATGGAGGACAGAAAAAACTAGTGGGATTTGGTTCTTTCCTTCCACCATGTGGGCTGCACAGATACAACCCNGTATCCCAGTATGGCAGGCTTTCTTGGACCACAAGAGCCCAAATCATGACATGGAGACTTATTATTTGTTATGAATGCCTGGCCTTAGTTTGGGCTTGTCCCACTAACTCTTATAACTTACATTAACCTGTTTCTCTTCATCTATGTTTTGCCTCGGGGTTTTTACCTTTTTTCATTTTTTATGTCCTACTTTCCTGTTTCCTCTGTGTCTGGCTGGCTGGTTAGAGGCTCCCTGGCTCGCTGGCCCAGGGTGTCTCCCTCTTTTTCTCCCTTGTTCTCTCTCGAGCTTAGATTCCTCCTACTTTTTCTCTCTGCCCACCAGCCCCGCTTATCCCTCTACTGCCTAGCTATTGGCTGTTCAGCTTTTCATTAGACCATTGAGGCATCTTAAGCAGGCAAAGTGAAACAGCAACACATCATTACATAATTAAACAAATGTAGCATAAACGAATGCAACACATCCTTACATATTTAAACAATTATTCTATAAAACAAACAAATGTAACACATCTTTACTTAGTTAAATATTTTATTCCACAACATAGCAGCAAGTGCCTTTGACCTTTGAGCCATNTCACAGATTCTAGAACATATATTTGCAGAAAATTTGTGACATTGGAAAACAAGGGACAAGGAGTAATAGGGCAGGACATAGGGTGAGAGGGCATGAATAAAAAACCAAGTATAATGACATATGTAAGAAAATATCNAAAATGAAACCTANTACATTGCTTGCTAATTTCAAAATTCCAATTAAAAGAACAAAAGAAAATCATGATTATGGGTCTTGGACCCTGAGAGACAGAAACTACTTACAAACTCTTGGATTACCTCAGCTTTGTACCAGTATATACTTTTCATATTGTACCACAGATAGGGTAGTCCGTCAAAGAATTCAGTGGTCTCGCTGGTTTGAGAAGATTTAGACCAGCAGTCAAAGGATCAATGGAACAAAGTTAACTCTTTTAAAAGATGAGCAAGATTGATAAACTCTTAGCAAACTAGCCCAGAATGGAGAGAGAAGACCTTGATTAATAAAACGGACTTATTTCAACAGATGCACAGATAGAGAGGTCCTAATAGGATATTTTGAAAAAATTGGGTTCCAACAGATTGGAAAATCTACAGGAAATGGATAAATTGCTAGACATATGGCTTGTAAAAATTAAGCCATCAGGATAAATTGAATCTCAACAGATTTACAAAGAGCAGTGATATTGAAGTACTAATAGTCTGCCAACAAAGATAAGCCCCAGAACTGGATGGTCTTATTGCTGAATTCTGTTAGACCTTGTGGTGACTAATATTGTCAACTTCAAAGTATCTGGAACTCCTAGAAGATAAGCCTCTGAGTATAGTTGTAAGGTATTGTCTAGATTAGGTTAAGTGGGGTGGGAAGACCCACTATAACTGGAAGTGGGAGCTAGAGTTCATTTCTCTCTGCTTCCTGACAGCAGATGTGTTGTGACAAACTTCCTCAAGCTCTTCTGCCATGACTTCCCCACCATGATGGACTGTATTTACCCTATATCTATGGATGAAAACAAACCCTAAAGTTACTTTTGTCTGTGTTTTATCATAGCCACAGGAAAAGTAATGTTGACCTGTGTCTTAGTTACAGTTCTGTTTTGAAGAGATACCATGACCAAGGCAACTCTTACTAAAGAAAACATTTAATTGAGGGCTTGCTTACAGCTTTCATGGNTTAGTTTATGATCGTCATGTGGCAAGCAGGCAGACATGATGCCAGAGCAGTGGCTGAGAGCTTTACATCCTGGTCTGAAGACAGCAGGCAGGAAGAAATAGAGACAGTAGGCTGATGTGAGCTTATGAAACCTTGAAGCCCACTCCTAGTGACATATCTCCTCCAGCAATGCCACACTTTCCAATCCTTCCCAAACAGTTTCTTGATAACTAGGCATTCAAATATATGAACCTGTGGGGGCCATCCTCATTCAAACAATCACAACTTGTAAAGAACTGACACAAATGCTTTTCAAATTATCTCCTAAAAGCAGAAAAGGAAGGAAGAATGCTGAACTCATTTTTAAACATAATAAAAGATATATATACATATATATATATGTGTATATATATATGTATATATATGATACAGCCATGGAGAACTTTATGATAAATAAGGAACTGAAGGCATTTCCTTTAAAATCAAACAAGACAAGAATGTTCACTTTTATGTGTGTATGTCCCAATGAGATTTAGTAGAGTTGCTTACAGAAGCTTATAAGAGAAGCTTACAGAAGGAAAGACATCAAATTATTCTTAATTNCTGATATGATCTTATGCTCAAAGGACTCTTAACAACTCCACTAGAAAGATTTTTGAGCTGATAAAATAGGATATAGAAACAACATACAAAAATCTGTAACTTTTCTGTATATCAATAATGTGTATGTTGAAAAAAATGAATACAGTTTGTTCATTATAGCCTTTAAACAAACCAACAGTGGAATAAATTTAATTGAAGAAATGAAAGTCTTCTACACTGAAGAAGTAAATTAAAGAAAACAAGAAGATGAAGGACAAACTCCTGGATCAGAGAAATTTATGTTATTAACATGACAATATTTTCTTAAAGCCCTGTACAGATTATGTGTATTTCCTGTCAAAATTATAATTGACATTTTTTTCCCAAGTAAATGCCATAAGGAAACTTGCTATTCTGTAAGTTAATTACAAAATAAAGTAAAAATTGAGCTGCAGAGGTGGTTTAGTAAGGAAAATGCCTGAGAGAAATAGAGCCGGAGTTTTGATTCCCAGCATGTATGTGAAAGGTAAACACAGAAGTACAAATCGGTAATCTTGTGCAGATGGGAGCAGACAGAGGTGGCAGGTAGCTGGGGCTCACTGGCCAGCACATATCACACACATACGTATATATGGATATATACCACCACACACACAAAAAAAAAAGCCTAAAATTTAAGAAAGCATTGCAGATATGTCACATTCCTCATAAAACTTCACAACTTCATTCTTTTCTGACTTCTTAGAAAAAGAAACTGAATCAAATAATATGTGTAAGTTAAAATCAGTAGTCATAAAATTCATATAGAACAAAAAGTAACCTCAAGTAAACAAAGTAATTTTCAACAAAAAGAACATGCTGAAGTTTTCAGAATTTCTGATTTAGAGCATATGTAAGAACCCTAGTAACAAAAGCTACAGGGGAGTGGGGAGGTGACACAAAAGTAGACATGTAGACAAAGTAGAGTAGACTGGCGTCACAGAAATAAGTCACATAGCTAACCATCCAATGTGTAGAAAGGCACAAAAATCAAGTTGGAGAAGTGAACAGCCTTTTAATCTAGTGATACCAGGAAAATTGGGTATCTGCATATTGTTATAGGGAGGTCAGCTAAGGAAGTCAGATCTCTTCTGTCTAGGTTCTTGGTGTAACAGTTAAAAGTATAGNTGGACAGAAGACCAACAAGCAAAAGTTTTACATGGTTGAAGATATAATTGAGAAAACACAAGCATGTGTTCATTCCAGGGAACAGTGCAAGAACCTTGCCAGTGAGGACTGTGTTGGGGTTAATTGAGACATTGTTCTTTATGGTCTTACTTGTTGAGAAGGGGGAAGTATTAGTGTGATCATTGCCATTTTTTTATGGTAAGCCATATAATAGACTATAGTCATGCTTTAGGTGTATAGAGATTACTTTGGCACTGGCATATGTATAGTGGGATCAGTTTTCTCTCACCAGTNAAATACTTATCAGTGGAATGTCTTAAACCAGTCATCTGATGGGACTGTAGAGCACTGCACATTCTTAGGGGCTTTGCAGCTGGCCGTGATTTTCAAGGTCCTGAAGAGCATCTGGGAAGGCTGGGGCCCCTTCCTTCCTGGTTGGATGAGAGGGACAAGCAGTTTGTCTCATTGTATGTAACATAAGGAAGAGGTAATGGGAGTTGGCCATGGTACCTAAAGCCTGACTTTCTGGTTAGTAACCCTTTGTAATATGTAGAAGAGTGAAATTAGATCCACATCTCATCCTATGCAAAAATCAACTCAAACTGGATCAAAGACCTTAAAATAAAAATTAAATATTTGAAACTACTAGAGGCAAACATAAAAAGAATGCTTGAAGCTATAGAGATAGGCAGTAGTTTTTTGAATAGGACTCTAAGTAGCACAGGAAATAGAATGATATAAAGAACACTAAACTTAGACACCCAATAAGCAAACAATTTCAGTCAACAAATGGCATATGAACTGAACAGATACTTTTCAGTAGAAGTAAAAATGGCCATCAAATACATGAAAATGTTTTGACATCTCTGTCTTTCAGAAAAATGCAAATCAGTACTCCATTATACATCTTGTCCCAGTCAGAGGGCTGTATCAGTAATTAAAAAAAAAATGTTGGTGAGTGTACCTTGAAAAAGGAACCCTTAATGCACTGTTAGAAGGAATGTAAATTGGTCTANACACCATGGAAAGCAGTGTGGACNTCCCTCAAACAAGCAAAATCTAAAAACAAAACTATCATGTCCTTCAGCTATACAAGTCCTGAAGGAGTCAATCAGCATAAAATGCATACCCATATATTAATAATATACCTGTATTAAGTAACAGAACTTATTGAATGAATCTATATATGTATACGTATACGTATATATATATACATATACATACACATACACACACACATACACATGTCTTAGCTGGAGTTTCTATTGCTGTGAAGAGAGCATGACCACAGCAACTTTTATAAGGAAAAATATTTAATTGTGGTGGCTTGCAGTTTTCAGAGGTTTGGTCCAGTATCATGATGAGACATGTTGGCGTTCAGGCAGACATGGTGCTGGAGAGTTAGCCAAGATTTCTACATCTTATGCAGGCAACAGGAAGTGATCTAACACATTGGGCAGTATCTTGAGCAAAAGAGACCTCAAACCTACTCCCACAGTGACACACTTCCTCCAACAAGGCCACACCTACTTCAACAAGGCCACTCCTCCTAATAGTACCACTCCCTTTGGGGGCCATTTTCTTTCAGACCATCTCAATATATCTAAACGAGACTTATTAGAATGATTTATAGGGTGTGGTTCAGCTAATCCAACAATGTCTATGTACAGAAGGTCCGAGAATCCAGTATTGTTCAGTCCATAAGGCTAGATGTCTTAGCTGGTCTTCAGTATATACCAGAATCCTGAAGAAGTAGGTTCTAATGCCAGTGAAGGAATGGACTTGCTAGCAAGACTAGAGTGAACAGGCAAAGAGCAAAAGCTTCCTTCTTTTATGTCATTATATAGGCTTCCAGCAGAGGACATGGACAAGATTAGTAGTCCGTCCCACCCCAAAGGTGTGTATTAAAGGTGTGTCTTCCCACCTCAAAGATTCTGATTAAAAATGGATCCCACTTCAAATTAAGCAAAAATTCCTCAGAGATGTGCCACTCTATATTTGGATTTTAGTTAATTCCAGATATTGTCAAGTTGACAACCAAGAATAACCATTACAATACCCATTGTTTATTGGAGCACAATTCATAAGAGCCAGGTTATAAAATCAACTTAGGAGCCCATTAAAGGACAAAAGAGAGTGTGTGTGTACAAATATACATACGCCTACATACATACAGTATATATTATATTATTACTATATTATTATATAATATAATTTATTGCATATNTTATAATATGTAGATTATATATTATTATATTATACAAATATGTATTATTCAGCCACAAAGAAGACCCAAGTCATGTTTATAGGAAAATAGGTGGAACTATGATATTAAGCTAAATAAGCTAGACTGTCTTAGTCACTCTTCTGTTGCTGTAAAGAGACGCCATNACTAAGGCAACTCTTACAAAGAGAAAAGAGAGTTTAATTTGGGGCTTGCTTTTGTTTTAGAGGCTTAGCCCGTTATTATTGTGGCAGGGTGCGTGGTGACACACAGGTAGACATGGTGTTGGAGAAGTAGTTGAGAGTTCTGTATTGTGATCCTCAGGCAGCAGGAAGGAAAGAGAGACACTAGGCCTGGCATGGGCTTTTGAAACCTCATAGCCCATGCCCAGTGACACACTTCTTCAACAAGGCCACATCTGTTCCAACAAGGCCGCACTTCCTAGTCCATCTTTCAGTTTCCACTGCCTGGTGACTAAGCATTCAAATATTTGAGCCTCTGGGGGCCATTATTATTCAAACTACCACATTTCACTCCCCTACNCCCATAGGCTTCTAGCCATATCATAATGCAAAGTGCATTTAATCCAACTTCAGAAGTCCCCATAGTCTTTTAGTTTCAACACTGTTTAAAAGTCCAAAGTCCAAATTCTCTTCTGAGACTCCACACTATCTCTTAACTATAACTCTGTAAAATCAAAATAAAAAAGCAGATCAAATACTTCGAACATACAATGGCACAGAATATACATATCCATTCCAAAAGGGAAGAGAAGGAGCATAGTGAGGAAATACTAAACCAAAGCAAGACCAAAAACCAGCTGGGCAAACTCCAAATTCTGCATCTCCATGTCTGATATCGGCACACTCTTCAGATCTCCAACTCCTTCTGATAGACCCCAAAAACAGGGTACTACCTTCTCGGGAAGAGGGGCCCCCAGAAACCCAGACTCCAGTCCAGTTGATGCAATGTGCAAGAGGATTTATTAAAAGAAAACAATTGTACAATTGGGCCTCCTTACTCCACAGAGCAAGAGAAGCCCCGAACTGAAATCACACACAGTTTTTAAAGGCAAAAATCACGAGATTATGGTTTTCATACAGATCTATTTTTGATTGGTTCGTGTCTAGGGACTTTCCACAAAGTTTGGCTTAATCGTAGGGTGGGTGCTCATCACCATGGAGACTAGGGTTGGGACATTCCAGAGCCAAACCNCCTGAATGTCTTGTGACATCCCAGGTCAAGCCAAACCACCTGAATGTCTTGTGACATCNCAGGTCAAGCCAAACCACCTGAATGTCTTGTGACATTCCAGAGGTCAAGCCAAACCACCTGAATGTCTTGTGACATTCCAGTGGTCAAGCCAAACCACCTGAATGTCTTGTGACATTCCAGTGGTCAAGCAATCGAGGTTATTCCCAAGAACTTTGGGGGGAGGTTTCAGGTCTAAGGAAAGTTGGGGTCTTACACTTCCAGTTTTGTTGACTGCAACATAGTTCTTTCTCTTGGGCTGGTTCCACTTCCTGTTAGCAGTTGTCATTGGTAGACATCCCACAACTTCGGCATCTCTAGCATCTTGGGTAATAACTCCAATATGTCCAGGCTTCACCTTTACAACTTCACACATTGGCTGTTCTGGACCTCATGCAAGGACATTCCTGACACATGCCTGGCCTCAGTGGCTTTCCTTAGCCATAGAGAGAGATTCTATAACCTCTTTCTTCTATTTTTCTTTGATAAATTCAGAACCCCTTGGTCCAAATTGCCAAGTTTTGCTTCTTGATAGGGCTAGAACTTGGCTAGTTCAATTACATTTTCACCAGCTTTCTGTTTTTGATGGCTTCTTTCACGGCTTAAGCTTTCCTTTAATTCCTTTTTACAAGATGGAAGCTAAGCTGGGTGGGGTCTTGCTCTGAGTTCACCACTCCCTTTATCTCATTTAGCATCAGGCTTTTCTTTAAACTTTTTATCTCCTTGAGCACTGGACTTAGCTCCATTACACTTCTTTGTGCTCCTCTTCTCAAACTGTACATTTTGTATTTCTCTTTGTTTAGCTTTCTCCTTTTTTTATAAATCTGCATAAGAGGGATTACTAATAACCACATGACAGAGTCAATATGAGGCTGTCCTGAAGTCTACTCTGTCAGTGCTATTAATCCATTAATCCAGCTCTTCAATTTAGCTTCAGACAGATTTTTAGGGCAAGAGCAAAGAGCCACGTTGTTTGCCAAAATATCACAAGAATGTTGTGTAGGCTACTTACAATACTCTTCCCCTTTGAAACTTCTTGAACTTGCTCCTCACAGTTCAGATCACCTTAAGCACTGTCATCTAGTCTCCTAATAGTGTGACCTACCAAGTCTCACCCAAAAGCATTTAATTGCTTTTCTAGCCAGAGTTCCCATTCTACCAACAAACGGCATGGTCAGGCCTGTCACAGCAATACCCTACTTCCTGGTGTTGTTTTATTTTCTGCACAGTGGCTGTGCCTTAATAAAGGTACTGCTATTTCAGCCAGCAATTGTGACTCAACGGTTACTGGCCTGCTTCTCTGGCAGCTGTTTGGCCACTGAGGCCACAGCCTGACTGGAATTCTTTTCTCAAAGGCACTGGTTCTGCTATTGCCACTAAAGGTAGCTTTAATTAAATCTCCATCATTCTATTTTAACTCGACACTCAAAGGCTGGAGTGAAAATGTGCTAGCTCAGAGAGGTTGAGTAGCACCTAGTTAACCTCCTTGCTGGCATCTCCCCAAAAGCCTTTCCTTCCGTTCTGCTAAAACAGAAAAGGCTGCACCACTCAAAATCCCTCCCTACTACTTCCAGTGCATCTCTTTATCTCTTCCAGATGCCCTCTGATGACTTTCTGTCAACTAGTGGCTAACTCAGCCTCCTGATCCAAGGTTAATTTTATTTAATTAACACAAATGCAAACTCGGGGTTCACAATGTGGTCAAATNTCCCCCAACACCCTGGTATCAACTTCTGTCTTTATTACTGTTCTAGTGCTGTAAAGAGACACCATGACCAAGGCAATTCTTGTAAAAGAAAGCATATAATTGGGGGCTTCCTTACAGTTTCAGAGGTTTAGTCCATAATCATCATGGCATGCAGTATGGCAGCATGCAGATAGACATGGTACTGGAGAAGTAACTGAGAGTTCTTCTTGACAGCAGGAAGGAAGAGAGAGACACTGGGCCTGGCATGGTCTTTTAAACCTCAAAACTCATCACCCTCAGTAACACAATTCCTCCAACAAAGCCACACCTAATCCATTCAAACAGTTCCACTGCCTGGTGATTAGGCATTCAAATATATGAGCCTAAGTGGATCATTCTTACTCAAACCACCGCATAAACTAAGACAAATATTGTGATTTATCTTACACTCAGAATCTTTTTAAATTTTTTATTCATTTTATATACCAACCACAGATCCCCCTCTCTTCTTTCCTCTCTCCCCACCAGCCCTCCTCCCCAACCGATCTCCATTCCCTCCTCCNACAAGGTAAGGCCTCCCATGAGGAGTTAACAGAGCCTGGTACATTCAGTTGAGGCAGGACCAATCCCCTCCCCCTGCATCGAGGCTGTGCAAGGTGTCTCACCATAGGGAATAGGCTCCAAAAAGCCAGCTCATGTACCAGGGATGGATCCTGATCCTGCTGCCAGGGGGCCCCTTAAGCAGAGCAAACTACATAACTGTCTTATGCAGAGGGCCTAGGCCAGTCCCAAGGAGGCTCCACAGCTGTTCGTCTAAAGTTTATGAGTTCAGTTCCCACTGATTTCATTTGGTTGTTTCTGTAGGTTTCTCTACCATGATCTCGATGCCCCTTTGTTCATAGAATCCCTCTTCAACTAGACTCCTGAAGATCGGCCTGGTGCTTGGCTTGTGGATCTCTGCATCTGCTTCCATCAGTTACTGGATGAAGGCACATGTTTGTCTTTCTGAGTCTGTTACCTTACTCAGGATGATATTTTCTAGTTCCATCCATTTGCCTGCAAATTTCATGTCATTATTTTTTTACTGCTGAGTAGTACCCCGTTGTATATATGTACCACATTTTCTTCATCCATTCTGCAGTTGAGGGGCATCTAGGTTGTTTCCAGGTTCTGGCTATTACAAATAATGCTGCTATGAGCAGTTCCCTCAGACACAGACACCTCTTGCACCTATTAGAATCTAGATTTTTAATAAGACAAAGTAAAATGGAGGCTATTAGAGAAGGTGAATGGTTACAGGCAAAAGGAATATATAGACAAGATTAGGTAGTTCAGGGTGAAAGTACAATACTTCACATACAGGTATATCATGAGGAGACTTGTACAACTACTGTGTCATAATAAAGGAAAGTATGCATTACAAAAAATATTTTGCTATCTGGAACGGGGAATGAGGAGGAACATAGATGAAACCAATGTGAAACAAATAAGGTGGTATATGTAAACCAATTTTTTAAAAAAAAATCTTTTCCTTTTTGAATGTAAGGGGAGTACCATGTCATACATGTGGAGGTCAGAAGACAACTTGTTGGAGTCACTTCTCTCTGCCATGTTGGTTCTGGGGATCAATTTCAGGTCATCAGTCTTAGCCTCACGTTCCCTTACCAGGGAACTGTCTTACTGTCCCTATATACCTATTAATATTTGCATTTCCATTCAACTTTTTGTTTGTGTGTTCATGGATATGTGAGTGAAGCTCCAAGGTTACTCAGTTGCTCTCCACCTTTACTAGGTGTGGCTTCTTATTGAACTTCGGTCTTTACCAACTTTTTTATAACTTTTGTTTTATTTGTCTCTAGATATTTTCAATGATATTGTAAGTTTTTTCATATGGTAGATTTATTTTTATCTGCCTTTTATTCAAAATAAAAATACTAAACTCAAAGCTATAATATGTATACAGAGGACTTGGTACAGACCCATTTTGGCATTGTGCTTTCTGTTTCTGTCTCTGTGAGTTCATATGACCTTAACTCAGTTTAGAAGGCCTTGTTCTCTTAGTGTCCTTCATCCACTCTGGCTCTTACAATCTTTTCACAGGGTTCCCTGAGCTGAGGGGTGGGATTTGATGGAGACATCCCATTTAGAGCTGTGTGTTCCAAGGTGCCCCTCCCTCCAGTATCTGGCTATAGGTCTTTGTATTTGTTCCCATTTGATTCAGGAGGAAAGTTCTCTGATGATNGCTGAATAAGGCACTGATCTATGAGTATAACAGAATATTATTAGGAATCATTTTATCATTCATTTTTTAAAATTTAGGTATAAATTCTATCTTGTGGAGTGGGCCATAGGTCAAATTGGACACTGGTTGGTTATTCCTACAAGCTTTGTACCACCATTATCCTAGCATATTTTGTAGGCAGGACAGATTGTAGATCAAAGGTTTTGTGGCTGGGTTGATGTTTACGTTTCATTTTTGGTAGCCTGTAGAGTACATTCCAGTACCAAAGACTCTAGAACATAGAGGTAAAGGGTCTATGTAGGAACNAGCTCGACCTTTCCATGTTCAGTGAGTTGTGTGGCTGTTGTCTTCGGCAATGGGGCCTTGCTTTCAGTTTATGGAGAGAAACCTATTTTCTTGGCCACAACCTGGATTGTTTGTAGATTTCTATGAGACTCCTTTGGCCAACAACTTACTATGAGACTCCTTTGGCCAACAACTTACTATGAGACTCCTTTGGCCAACAACTTACTATGAGACTCCTTTGGCCAACAACTTACTATGAGACTCCTTTGGCCAACAACTTAATTGGATGTAACCCAGTCCAGGTACTGGAATCTTTGTTTGGTGACAAGAGATGGCCAGTTGGAACTTAGTCTCCCTCATTATTTGAAGACTTCATTAGGATTGCCTCATATATTTTAGGAAGTTTCCAGTACACTAGGTTTCTATACTACCCTTCAAATTCCCCTCAAATCTAGCTCTCGCTCTCCACATTCCCTCTCTCAACCTATCTTCCCTCTCCCCTCCTGATTCTCCTGTTCCAGTTCCCCCTGTCCCCAGTCCATCCATAATGTCTATTCTATTCTCCCCTACCAAGGAGATCTATGTGTCCCCCCCCCCAGTCCCTTCCTTGTTACCTAACCTCTTTGGATTGTAGCTTGGTTATTATTTATTTAATGACTAATATCTACATACAAGCAAATGCATACTATTTATCTTTGCCCAGCGGCTAACCTTGCCATGATGAAAGAAAACTCCATAAGGAGTTTCTTCAGTGCCCATCATGTTCTCTGAAGTAAATTGGTGCTGCCAGGAGCAGATGTGTATCATTGTCATAAAAAGCTTTAAATTAAAAAAACATTTTAAATGCCATATTCTGTAGGTTTTTGAGGTATTTGAAGACTATCTATCTAAAATATATCTATTTGTATTTGGCAATATTAAAGAAAATATTTTATCCTATATTTGTGAGTCTAAAGTTTCATATCTAATTTATATTTTATTATAACTAAGGAAAACTATAATTATGACTATCTAGTCTTCAACTACNTCAAAGACCTCAGAAGGATATAATACTACCTAAATAAACAGAAAGAATATTGTAAGCAACTTTTAAAAATCTAGAATGACAGAGACAGCTGGCTACCTGGACAGTCACCCAAAGTTCTTCCGTAATGTTGGGGCATCTATTCTTCAGCCTACAGGCCTAGAGTCTCTCAGTTACTTTTTTGTGTGTCCTATAGAATTCTGTAGTCTCTTTTGCAAAGCAGGAACCGGAAGGACCATCTTGTCTTGCAAAGTTCAGTGGTCACCTTTCCATGAGTCCTGCATGTCCAGTTGGTATAACATTTTCTCAAGCAGTCCAGGCAAGAACAGTTTCTTGCCCAAATGGCTATTTTTGCCAAGAAGATAAACTCCATATGCAGTGTCTTCGATGCCCATCTTTCTTTTTGAAGTAAATCGGTGCTGCCAACAGCAGACATGTCTTACTGTCTAGAAAGTCTA
>LZPO01108095.1:50281-63245 GCA_001675575.1 Neotoma lepida | reverse complement strand
ATGCATGATGTAAAATCCACAAAGAATCAATAAAAGTAAAAGAAAAAAAAAGCTCTGTTTAGACCTGTACTTCAGTTTTTAATTGTGTTGTTTGTTTTCTTGATCTCTAGTTTTTGGAGTTCTTTATATATTTTGAATATTAGGCCTCTATCTTTTGTATAGTTGATAAAAAATCATTTCCCTTTCTGTAGACTGCTGCTTTGTCTGAAAGACGATGTTCTTTACCATGCAGAAGCTTCTCAGTTTCATTAAGTCCCATTTATTGTTGATCTTAGTGCCTGTGCCATTGGTATTCTGTTCAGAAAGCCTTTTCCTGTGCTAATGATTTCAAGACTATTCCCNGCTTTCTCTTCTCTCAGGTTCAGTGTGTCTGGTTTTATGTTGAAGTCTTTGATCCATTTGGACTTGAGTTTTGTGCAGGGTGATAAGTAGAAATCTATTTGGAGATTTATACATATAGCCATCCACCTTGACCAGCACCATTTGTTGAAGATGATGTCTTATTTCCAGTGTGTGTTTCTGGTTTCATCNGGTGTCCATATGTGTGTGGATTTATGTCTGGGTCTTCAGTTTGATTCCATTGATCAATGTGTGTACTGTAGTGCCAACACCATGCTGTTTTTATTACTATAGATCTGTAATACAACTTAAAATCAGTGAGTGATACCTCCTGCAGTTTTTTTCTTTAATTCAGGATTTTTTTAGCTTTCCTGTTTTTCGTTTTGTTTTGTTTGTTGTTTTGTGTGTGTGTGTTTCCATATAAAGCTGAACTTGTCCTTTCAAGATTTGTGAAAAATTGTGTTGGAATTTTGATGGGGATTGCATTGAATTGTAGATTGCTTTTGGTAGAATGGCCATTTTTACTATATTAATCCTACCAATTCATGAGCATGGGAGATCTTTCCATCTCCTGATATCTTCTTTAATTTCTTCCTTCAGTGTCGTGAAGCTTTTATCATACAAGCCTTGCTTGGTTCGAGTTACCCCAAGATATTTTATATTATTTGAGGCTATTGTAAAATATGTTGTTTCCCTGATTTCTTTCTCAGTCCATTTTGTCATTTGTATATAGGAGGGCTACTGATTTTTCTGAGTTCATTTTGTATTCAGCTACCTTGCTGAAAGTGTTTATCAGCTGTAGGAATTCCCTAGTGGAATTTTTAGGGCCACTTATATCATCTGCAAATAAAGATACTTTGATTTCTTCCTTTCTAGTTTGTATCTTCTTGATCTCCTTCAGCTGTCTTATTGCTCTAGCTAAGGCTTTAAGTAGTATATTGAATAGGTATGGAGAGAGTGGAAAGCCTTGTCTTGTTCCTGATTTTAGTGGCATTGCTTTGAGTTTCTCTACATTTAAGTTGTTATTGTCTATAGACCTGCTTTAGATTGACTTCATTATGGTAGGATGGCCATAGGTATGTCCCTTGTATCCCTTAATTTCTCTAGAGCTTTTATCATGAAGGTGTGTTGGATTTTGTCAAAGGCCTTTTCTGCATCTAATGAGATGGTCATGTGATTTTTGTCTTTCAGTTTGTTTATATGGTGGATTACATTTATTGATTTACATATGTTGAACTATCCCTGCATCTCTAGGATGAAGCCTACTTGATCATGGTGGATGATCCTTTTGATGTGTTCTTGGATTCAGTTTGCAAGTATTTTTATTAAGCATTTTTGTATCTATGTTCATAAGGGAAATTGGTCTATAAATTCTCTTTTGTTGTTGTTGTTGTTGGGTCTGTATGNGGTTTGAGTATCAGGGTAACTGTTACCTTATNAAGAGAATTGGACAATGTTTCTCTGTTTCTATTTTGTAGAATAATTTAAGGAGTATTGGCATTAACTCTTCTATGAAAGTGTTGTAGAAGTCTGCACTTAAACCATCTGGTCCTGGGCTTGTTTTTGTTGGGAGAGTTTTTAATGACTGCTTCTATTACACTTGGGGTTATAGGTCTGTTTAAATTGCTTATCTCATCTTGATTTAACTTTGATAAGTGGTATGTGCTGAGAAAACTATCCATTTCTTTTAGATTTTCCAATTTGGTGGAGTACAAGATTCTTAAGTGTGTCCTTACAATTCTCTGAATTTCCTTAGTGTCCATTGTTATATCCATTTGTATTTGTTATATTGTTATATTCATTTCTAATTTTGTTAATTTGGCTCATGCTGCATTTTAGTTAATTTGGATAAGGGTTTATTGATCTTACTGATTTTTCTCAAAGAACCAACCAACTCATTNTTTCATAGATTCTTTGTATATTTGTTTCTATTGTTTCTATTTTATTGATTTCAGCCCTCAGTTTGATTATTTCTTGCCATCTACTCCTTTGGGGTTTGATTACTTCTTTTTGCTCTAGAGCTCTCGGGTGTGCTGTTTAAGTTGCTAGTATGAGATCTCTCCAATTTTTTTTTTTTNAAATCTGGGCACATAGTACTATGAACTTGCTTCTTAGAACAGCCTTCATTGTGTCTCATAAATTTGGGTACTGTTCATTTTCATTAAATTCTAGACAGTCTTTAATTTCTGTCTTCACCCAATTTTCTTTCAATAGAGAATTATTCAGTTTCCATGAGTTTGTAAGCTTTCTGTTGTTGTTGATATCCAGTTTTAATCTGTGGTGGTCAGACAGGATATGGGGTGTTATTTCAGTTTTCTTGTATCTTTTGAGACTTGCTTTGTGTCCAAGTATGTGGTCAATTTTGGAGAAAGTTTCATGAACTGCTGGGAAGAAGGTATATTCTTTTATGTTTGAATAAAATGTTCTCTGAGTATCTGTTAGGTCCATTTGGTTTATAATGTTAGTTAGTGCCAGCTTTTCACTGTTTAATTTTTTTTTAATTTTTTAAAATTTATTTTTCTTTCATATATTGCATCCCAACTGCAATTTCCCCTCCATTTCTCTCAGCTCCCCAAACCTCCCCTCTCCCCCACATCTATTCCTCTATTTCCCTTCAGAAAAGAGCAGGCCTCCAAGGGAAAACAACCTAACAAGTTACAGTAAGACTAGGCATAAATCCTCATATCAAGGCTGAATAATGCAACCTAGTAGGAGGAAAATGGTCCCAAGAACAAGCGAAAGAGTCAGAGACACCCCCCACATCCCCCCCACACATACTGTTAGAAGTTTAAGAACACCAAGCTACACAACCATAACATATATGCAGTGGACTTAGTTCAGACCATTTCAGGCTCTGTGATTGTCTCTTCAGTCTCTGTGCGTCCCTATAAGCCCTGACTAATTGATTTTGTGGATCATGTTCTCGTGGTGTCTTCAACCTCTCTGACTCCTACAATCCCTCCTCCCCCTCTTCTGTGGGGTTCCCTGGGTTCCACCTAATGTCTGGCTGTGAATCTCTGCATCTGCTCCCATCAGTTGCTGGATGAAGCCATGGCCATACCACCCTGAATGCACTTGATCTCATCTCTGTTTAGTTTTTGTCTGGATGACCTGTATATTAGCCAGAGTGGCATATTTAAGTCTCCCATTATCAGTGTGTGAGGAATTTAAGCTCTAGTAGTATTTCTTTTATGTATTTGGATGCCCTTGTGTTTGGCACCTAGATGTTAAAAATTGCAATGTCCTCTCATGGATTCTCCCTTTGATGAATATAGTGTATTTTCCTGTNTCTTCTGGTTAGTTTTGGTGTGAAATCTATTTTCTCAGAAATTAAAATGGTGACACCTGCTTCTTTCTTAGGTCTATTTGCTTGGAATATCTTTTTCCATTCTTTTACCCAGAGGTGATGTTTATCCTTGATGTTAAAGTGTGTTTCCTAGATGCAACAGAAGAATTGATTCTGTTTTCAAATCCATTCTGTTAGTCTGTGTCTTTATTGGGGAATCAAGACCATTGATATTTAGAGATATCAATGAGCAGTATTTGTTATTTGGTGGTGGTGGTGTGTGTGTGTTTCCCCTCTTTTCATTTGCTGCCCTGGACTTACTTATTCCCTGTGGTTAACCTCTTCAGGTTGGAGTTTTCCTTCTAGTGCCTCCTGTTTGACTGAATTTGTAGACAGATATTGCTTAAATTTGGTTTTAACATGGAATATTTTCTTGGTCTACTGTGAGTGAAAGTTTTGCTGGGTATAGTATTCTGTGCTGGCATCTGTGGTCCTTTAGAGTCTGACCAGGCCCTTCTGGTCTTTAGAGTCTTCATTGAGAAGTCAGGTATAATTCTGCCTTTATATGTTACTTGGTCTTTTCCCCTTGCAGCTTTTAATATTCTTTCTTTGTTCTGTACATTTNGTATTATATTTTTTATGTGCCAAGAGAACTTTCTTTTCTAGTCCAGTTTATTTGGTGTTCTGTATGATTCTTGTGCCTTGATAAACATCTCCTTGTTTAGGTTAGAGAAATTTTCTTCTGTGATTTTGTTGAAAACATTTTCTGTGCCTTTGACTCAGGTTTCTTCTCCTTTATCTATTCCTATTATTCTTAGATTTTATGGTGTTCCAGATTTCCTGGATGTTTTATACCTGGAGTTTTTTAGATTTAACATTTCTTTGACCAAGGTATCCATTTCTTCTATTGTGTTTTTAATGCTTGAGATTCTTTCTTCCATCTCTTATATTCTGTTGACAAGGCTTCCCTCTGAGGTTCCTGTTCAAGTTCCTAAATTTACCTCAGTTTGGGTTTTCTTTATAAATTCAATTTCCACTTTCAGTTCTTGAGCTATTTTCATTTTTCCCCACTGTTTGTGTTTTCATAGATTTCTGTGATGGATTTATTCATTTCCTCTTTATGACTTCTATCATATTCATAAATGCTACTTGAAGATCTTTTTTGTTGTTGTTCTACAGCTATATTTTGATACTTAGGGCCTGTTGTGGTATCAAATGGCTGGGCTCTAATGGAGACATAGTGATAGTGTCCTGGCTGTTAATTGTGTTTTTACATTGGCATCTACACATCTGAGTTTGGGAAGATTGTAACTCTACATGCTGATATCTGGTCTCATCTTTATTGAGTGACTGTTTTATTCCTTAGTTTCTTTTGTCCTCTCTGGTTCTTAGGAGAATGTGATGACCGTGTGTTGCCTGTTAGGAAATTCTTCTGGGATCCTAGTATGTGTGAACACTATAGGTTCCAGGTAAAAAGTGTAATTCTAGATATTAGGATCTGGCACTTAGAAATGGGCATGGGCTTGGAGGGGCAAGGCTGAGGGAGTCCATCACAGTGGGGGAAAGCAGAGTGTTTAACCACAATCTGATTTCAATCAATGAGTGAGGTCTGTTAGAGAGCTGGTAATGAGACTTGGGCTTGGAGGAATGGAGCGAGAGGTGAAGATCTGCAGTTAAGCCTACTTGGTTCATGGTGAAATTGGCCTCTGGGTTCCCAATGAATGCCTGTCAGAGTTGTGTCTGTCTGGGATAAAGCAATGAGTGGGGTAAAGGAAGTTTGGAAGGGAAGATCTGTGTGATTCACTGGAGAGGGGACAGAGGAAGAGGGTGCTACAGCAGGTGCTATGTTGCAGAGCTGGGGATTAGAGTAAGGGATTGGATTTGGGGGAGCAGAAAGAGGTGAAGATCTGCAGACTCTNAAAAATAACAAAAANCAAGTCTCTGGCTGAGTAAATTGAGAGCATTGTGAATTTTTCATTGCTGTTGATCATATTGTATAATAGTCTGATATTACTATTAGATGAACCTTACATCTAATTTTATAGAATTTTAGAACCATAAAGGAAATTTAATTGTATTGGATGTTTCAAATTTATTCTCATTTTATGCCACGTATATCTTTGTATTTTCTTAAACAATCCTTGGGTGGGGATGAGTCTTAACAGGTATACTGAGAAATATTCCAGTATTTCCTATCTAGTTTTTAAAACACCTGTTGCTGATACTAGATATATTATAATCTGTTGTGTTAAAGGTCCTGAGGTATTTAAACTCTGAAATAAAAAACATGGTGTATTCCTCACTCTTCCTTTATTACCTGCCTCCCTTTCACAATCATATTTGAAGTCAGAGTTAAACTTCATTGCCCACTGCTAACTCAAGTTGCAACTTGGAACTTGTGGCCTCATCTGTTTTGTAAACGTATTTGCATACATACTTACATTCCTTTAGGAATTAGTTTCTTCCACATATTAGGCTCATGCACTCTGTCATGGGTCTACCATTACGGTACACAGTGCTACCATTTTCCTATCCAGTCTCCTCTACTCTACCTGTTCATCCCTTCCTTCTCTTCCAGCCTGTGGAAAACATTCTCTATTTTTACTCTCTAAAGTTTGGCTTTCCCCACAATGTCACATCATTGGGATGGGTTTGTATGTGCTTTCTCCATACTTGTTTCTTTCACTTAGCTGTATGCATTTGTGGATCTGTCTTCTTATGGTTCAGTAGTGCATTTCTTTGTGTCACTTAATATTCTTGCCCAGTATGAATGTGCCAGTTTGATTATCTTTGTACTTACTGAAGTACATTTTAGTCACTTTCAAAATTTAACNTTACAAGTAAGACTTCTCTAAATGTCTACAAGTTTGAGGACAGACAAAAGTTTTCAACATTTTTTCTGTACCATGAATACCCAACAGCATCATCACTAGATCATATGGGAAGACTTATGTTTGCATTTTTTAGAAACTGCCAGACTGTTTTCAAAAGTGGCTGTACTACTTTGAGTTCCTACAAGCAGTGAAAGATCTTGGTGTTCCCTTACTGTTCCTAGTCCTTACTAGCCTTAGATAGCTGTGCTTTGGGTTTCTATCATTTTAATAGTTCTGTACTGGTATCTCGTTTTCCCCGTGTNTAGATCCCTAATGACATTTGATATTGACCATCTTGTCACATACTTATTTGAATCTTTCTATCTTCTGGGTGGGGTGTGTTGAGACTGGTCTTGGTATTTAGATAGTAATAGAACCAGAATTAGGAAGTATTTCTTCTGTGTCTGTTTTCTGGAGTGGACGGTAGAGAACCATGTGGGCTGGGGTTTTCTGTTTTGGAAGATGTTTGTTTAATTCTTTACTTATTTTTAATGTAGCCTTCCTGAGGTTTCCTTGCTTGAGATTTGGTTGCTTTTGCTTTTAGAGGAGTTGCTCATTTCACCTACATTATCAAATTTCTGTGCATAGTGTCATTTGTAACATCCCTTCATTCTCTCAATGTATCTAACTTCAGAAGTGACTAGTCCATCTGAAATTGGAATTGTTTTCTTTTTTCCAAATTAGCATAGCTAGAGATTTATAGATTGTATTATCTTTTCAAAGTACCAACTTATTTTAATTTTTAGAAAGACCTATACTACAAATTGGGAGAATATATAGCAAATATTGGAATCATCATATCTTGGTAGTGTGATTTGTATGTAATTTTTATTTTTTCTTTTGTACTTTTCTTTAGGTCTTCAATTTTTTTATGCAATGTATTTTGGTTATATTTTTTCCCCCTCTCCCAATTTCTCCCAGATTCCCCTCTCAACTTCAAAGTCTTTCTCTGAAAAAACAAACATAAAACCAAAAAANGGGGCACAAATAAAAACAAAACAAAACCAGTGGAGTTTGTTGTAAGAAGAACTTCTAACCAGTCTTATTAATAAACACGTGGAACAAGAAATAAGGGTAAAAATCTGACAGAGATCAGAGGAATTAGGAGCAAGCCACCACTAGCCTCACCTCACCAACGCTGCCTCTACTTCCAAGGAGCGAAGCGGAGGAAAGAGAGAGACTTCCGGTCTAACCTGGCTTTTTATGCCTGTTCATCTGCTAACTAATTTCCTATCCNCACCAAGCTACATCACTTCCTGCCTTGTCTGCATGGACCTTCAGAACTCTAAGGTTGATGCTGGGATTAAAGGCATGTGCCACCACCTCCTACTGCTAGTTCCCNATGTGACCTTGGAGTCACAGAGAACCAAATGGATTAAGGGCGTGTGCTAACTTGCATGGCTATTGTTTTTCTACTAGTGGCTGGCAGCCCCGTTTTTCCTCTGACCCTCANATAAATTTTATTAGGGAAGACAGATAAAATATCACCACAGTTTGTTGTCTGTGTAGTTTCTAAAAACATTTCATAATAAAAGTTGATGTGAGCATATAAAATTATATTTGCATGCACGTGTGTGTTATAGAATTCAGACCCATCCTTTGTGCACGCTAGATAAGCGNTCTACCACTGAGTTGCAGCTGTAGCCATAATGCTATTTTGTAGCTGCATTTTTCAGCATCTTTTCCAGAAATCAGTAAACTTAAAACCATGAGCAACATGAAATGAGCAACATAAAATAAATGAACAATATAAAATAAAATCTAGGTTTNTACCCTTCACTGAAGTTTGTCTTTGGGAACTATAAATTTATATTCTGTGAATAAAGTATACTAAAAAGAATAAAGTGTTCAAAATAAATGAAAGCTGCATCTTTTGAACTTACATATATTACATGTTTTTATTTAACTTTTCCTACAACCTTAAGATTCAAGTATTACTTTCTTAACATTTCAAAGAAGAGACTGAAGCCTGGAAAAGTGTACTTGCCTGAGGCTACAGCTAGTATATAGGATGTCCCTGTACAGTGCTGTTTCTCANATTTCAAGGTCTGGTAACTTCCAAGTCANAACAGATAAAATGACTGGAATCAGACTTTAACCACAAGAGTACAAACCACAATGGAAAAGTTGACCTACATCAGTTTTTACTAGTTTTTTATTGCCTTTTATTAATCAGCCTATTTATTTTCTGATATTTTTGATGGGGTCTTACTGTAACCCTGGTTAGCCTGGAGTTCACTATGTGAAAACGGCCAGCCGTGAGCTTCTGTCAGTCNGCCTGCCTCAGCTTCCTCAGTACTAGGNTNATAAGTGTATACTACCANACCTATATTCTGTAAAGGTACATTATTTAAATAGTTTTGAGCCTCTGTTTTCACATATTAAAGTTTTGAAATGGAGATAATTTAGAGATGAATATTTGATTGTCATTTTTTTTTTGCATGGAATGGTTGCATGTTTATTTTTAATGACATGAAAGAGGAGAAATTTGGTCTATAGTTGATTTTTCAAAATCTACTTTTCCAAAGATATCTGGAAAACAAAAGGATTCCCCACTACCATTGAGCTCAAAGTTGGAATTGTGTACCAAGAAAGTAAAAATATTTATAAATAGAACTCTGCTTTTGAGTGTGGCAGCATATAGTGCCTTTAGGTGTTTATATAGGAGGCTTATTTTAGTTAATCTTTGTTTGAAGTACTCCTATAAAATGACTAGTCTGGCTTCAGCATGCAATGCCTCAGTTTTTATGTTACAACTGGTAATTGTTCTAAAATTGCTTTGCCTGTGTCAACATATGTTAGTATTGAAATGCACTGGATCCATACATACTTTAACTTTTATTTTTTTTACTTTTAATGTATAAAAAACACCCATGTGTTTTGCCATCATCCATGTTTGTGTACCATGTGTGTGCCCGACTCCCAGGGAGGCCAGAAGAGGGCATCAGATTCCTTGGAACTGGAATGCTAGGTATTCAACCTGGGTCTTTTGGTAGCACAGTCAGTGCTCTTACCCACTGAGACATCCCTCTATTCCCCATACAACAAGTTGTTTGTTTGTTTGTTTTGTTGTTTGTTTGTTTTAAATATCTTCCTAAGTCTCTTAACCATTTTTTCAAAAATCTCAGTGTTACATTTTTCTTATGAAGCCATGATAAAAATAAAAATCAGTAAGAATTTCTTGACTCTTCAAAACTGTTCTGTTTGGCATAAGTCATGTTTTACAACACTAGTCCTACATTTAAAAAGTAGCTCCTGTTACTAACTTAGGAGTGATCTGAGGAAACTGCGCTCCAGTCTGGGTGTGAGGACCATGTTTTGTTTTTATTACTCCCAAGTCCCAGCGTTACACCTGGAGCAAGTTCTTGTGGTGGATGGTGAAAAANGAAGGTACTAGGGGAGAGCCCCATATGGTGGTACACATCTGTAATCTACAAATCCAGAGCTATCCTGGTCTACATAGTGAGTTCCAGGCCACCCAGACCCTTCAAAGCAGGACAGTTTCAAATGGGACCAGGTTACACTTTTTCTTTCAAAGTCTCAGCAATGAATGATACATACTTCTTCATTCCTGGGTCAAAACAACTTGAGCTTACATAGCTAAAGTTCTATAAGGACTCATTCCCCGCCCCCAAGTTTTTGGGGTGTGTGTCTGTGTGTTCGTGAGTGCATGTCTTTTTGTGCATGTGAAGATCAGAGGATGACTTTTGAGGAGTCAGTTCTTCTCCTTTTGGAGGCGGAGTCTCTTGTTTGCACTGCTCCACTTCATACTCCAGGCTAGCTGGCCACAAGCTTCCAAGTGATTCTCCTACCTCTGCTTTTCATCTTACTANGGAAGTGATAAGATTACAAGTTCATGAAACTACATCTAGCTTTTTAAATGTGGTTCCTGGGGATCAAACATGAGTTGTGAGATTTGCATAGCTAGTGCCTTTACCCTCTGAGCCATCTCCCCAATCCAGGAATCTAAATAATTGTTAGATTATTTAAAGCTTTTGTATGTGAAGTTGTCAGTAGAAAAGTGAGCATATACCGGGCGGTGATGGTGACACACGCCTTTAATTCCAGCACTCGAGAGGCCGAGGCAGGCAGATCTCTGTGAGTTTAAGGTAAGCCTGGTCTACAGAGTGAGTTCCAGGACAGCCAGGGATACAAAGAGAAACCCTATCTTGAAAAAACAAAAAGAAAAAAAGAAATGTGACCATATATTCTTAAGCAGATATTTAATCTTCTAGAAAATAGCCTTATCAAATACATGTTTGACAGTACAGGATTAAAAAAAAAAACAGCATTTAGTAATTCTGTGTTGCTAATAAATACCTTTGCATGGTGTTAGATTTTGTAATGTTTTTGTCTGCAAATTAGGAAATATAATCCACGTTGAACACATAAGCCAATTGAAACAAAACTTTGTGTCCTGAAAAGTCATAGCTATTAAATGTGTTTCCAGCACAGATTTCCAGTCTTCAAGTATCTTTCTATTACCCTGTACTGAGTCTTAATGTTCCCATATACTGCTCTTTGCAAATGTAAGTATTAATAATATTTTTGTGCTACAAAATCTTTCTACAAATTTTTTACATTCTTTCTACAGATTTATATGATTGTCCACTCTGTGTTTGATTAATGTAAAGGCCCTAGGTGTGACTTTAATCAGTATCTTTGTTCATTATCATTCCAGGAATGGTACACTTTATTTTCTGTGTAACTTAGCAGAGACATGCCTTCAGCTCCATTATGCTTTTTGGAAGAACTTCTGTAGCATATCAATAGTTTCCAGTTGTATAGCTGTCTCAGATGGTGAAGACTTTGTATGTAAGGTTCTGAATGCAAATTTATTTAGGGGAAAAAGTGGAAAGACATTCTGTTGTAAACAGTCATTTTAAAAACCAGTGCATCTACTAAATGTAATTAGAATGACAGTGTTACCATACCTTCTTAAAATGTCCTTAGCAGATAAGTGTTCTTGTCTTCCAGAAATTTTTTAATATATTAGAACTGTGGGTTGTAAGAATTAGTATTCAGGAAAAAAAATGAAAGTAATTTAAGATTTAAATTTTTATTGTCACTATTTTATACATGTTTATAATGTGCTTTGATTATATTTCCACTGTCCACATTATTCTCACTTAACTTCCCTCCCACCAAGCCCCTCTGTCTCCTAAGTTTTTCATGCCCCTCTGCGTTGAATTAGAGTTGCTTGCATAGGTTTGATTTATTTGCTTGAGCAAGGACAACTCACCAATGACCACACTACTGCAAACAGGACTTCCCTTCTGCCAGCATCTACTAATTGCCTTTAACTCTTCATGGGGGAGTGGGCCTAATTGGCATTTAGTATAGAATGTGGATGGGCCCAGTCTTCTGCAGGTAACCATTGCCTCTGTGAGTTCATAGGTGCAATAGCTCTGTCATGTCCAGAATACAACACTCCTCTCCATGCTCCAGCTCTTAAATTCTACTCCTTCTTCCAACATGTTTCCTGTGTCTCAGGGTGGAGGGAATGTGATATAGATGTCCCCTAGGGCTGAGCACTTAACAGTCGTTTGTTCTTGACACTTTTTGGCGAAATATGAGTCTGTGTATTGATTGTCAGCACTGTAAACAGGAATTTCTCTGACCAAGGCTGAGAGCTAATGTGTGGGGAATACTACATGGTTTGCATTGGATGATATACCCTATTTGTTTACTCCCATCTTTCTCTCTTGTAAGGAAGCTTTTGGAAATGAAAAACTCTGGCCTTATTTTTGGTCTACAAATGGATTGCTACTTGTTTTTGTAGGCATCACTCCATTTTCTCAAATCTGGATGTTCTTGACACCTTTGGTCCTTTCTTCCATTCTCTATGTTATATTTTCTTTCAGATTGTGCAAAATTTATTCTTTTTTCCTTGTATCACCCCCTTTGGTGTGACTGTCATACTGAAAATAAAAAGGAAATGAATAAATAGTGATGATTGGATCTTTGAAGTGATTAGATGATACTTAAAATTCTACTGTTGAAAAATTATTAATCTATAACCAGCTCATTTTTCTTGGTATTTTGTCTCATGGCCTATGATTTATTTTTCTAGCTATCTAAAGGTTAATTTGAAAGTTAGACTTTTTCCCCTTACTTTTAGTAGTTAGGTTTTGTATTTTTCATTTTTCCTTTTGCCATTCGTGTGGAAGATGGTGATTTTGCTGGTTTTAATAAAGTTAGTATATTTAATGAATATTTTCCTTCTTTTAAAGACTGTGAACCAGAAGAGCTGACTGACTGGTCTATGGATGAAAAATGTTCATTTTGTAACCTACAGAGAGAAGCAGTCAGTGTAAGTTGTAGTGCCATGAAATTATTTTTAAAATAATCACACAATTGTAACACAGTTCTTTTTTTTTTTAACTTAATTTGTTCTGGTAATTTGTGACTCAGTGAAATTTAAATACTTGATTTTGTTGAATGAAAAGAGTATGTCCAACGTTTA
>LZPO01108095.1:0-11240 GCA_001675575.1 Neotoma lepida | reverse complement strand
GACTCAGATGATCCCCATTGCCAGACGTGTAGTGGGTGCTCGTTGCTTTGTTTACCCAGTTATTTCTGCTTCGATACCAGTAATGAATAGAGGTTTCCTTACGTGTCTAGAACCATAAGACTCACTCTTCTCCAGTGTTGGGTTAGGGGTGTGGGAATAGATGAATTTAAAGGTTTGTGGCCTGCAGCCAGGGGTGCTGAAGTGCTTTGGAGCCAAAAGGTGATTTGATACTGTATGTCTCTGAATCTCTGCTTAATTCTCAGAGGTTTTGTTTGGTTTTGTTTGTTTGATATTGTAACATCACTTTGATTTGTTATTGTATATCACTTCTCCCTCAAAAGTAAAATATCAAGCTGGGTGTGGTGGCACATGCCTTTAATCCCAGTAGTGAGAGGCAAAGGCAGAGGATGCTTTTTGAATTTGAGGCTAGCCTGGTCTACATAGTGAGCTCCAGGCCAGCTAAGGCTGAATAATGAGACTCTGTCTTTAAAACAAAACAAAAATAAAAGCTTGGAACAGCAAATAAAAACAAACAATCCGTAGGAAGCCCACAGCATTCAGTAGCATCAAACTACCTTCCCAGAGTGTATATTTCTAGCAGTTTCTCTCATTTGGTCTTTCTGAATAACTAATTTGATCATTTTTTCCTCTCGCATACATATATATGTATGTGTGTGTATATTATATATATATAGATATATATGGAAGGATGTGAGAATTTTTAAATAACCATGGTTTGATAGCTTTATTTTAAACATTTTTTTCCTTTTGTTTATCTCCTTTTTCATTTTAATTTAATTAGTAAGGACAAACCAGAAGACTATGTTTTACTTAGAAATTTCCCCACATTTTTTTACTTTAGAAATTACTGTACACAAAATAGATTTGCTGTTACATAATAATTATATAGTCTTTTCTAGTATCACTTCCTAGTTTTCTTACTTAAGTTTACTCTTGAGGTTGTTTTAGGCTTTCATTAGTATTACCTTCATAGCTCATGGCCTGGTTCAAAAGTCAGCACTTTAATCTTCTATTATAATAGCATCCCACTAATATGGAACAAAAACTACAGCGTTTATTTTATAACAAATTACCTTCAAAATTTAGCTGTTTAAAACTATAAAGCTGTTCATTCACATTTTACTGGATCACAAATCTGAAAACGGCTTAACTGAATAGATTTGGCTCACAGTTCTTCACGAGGCTGCAATTTGAGTTAGCTGGGATTTCAGCCTTTTGAGATTTTGTTAATCTGAAATACATACTCCAGGAAGTACACTGTTGACTTTTGAGGGCACTTTGTTCATTCTTGAGAGCCTTCCATGGGGCTGCTCACTAAATAAAATGGAAGAGGCTAGAGAAGACAGAATGAGGGCAGAGCAAAACAGGTGGCAGAGTATGAATGTAAGTGATGGGGAGTACCAATATGAACAGTTTTATGAGCTGGAGACCTCAGTCATCTATAAACTAATGTCTGATAACATACTTTCACAGTACNCTATTACTCACCTAGGCTCCATGTAGCATGGCGTGGACTACAGGACATTGGAATACCAGACAGCACAGGAATTATTGACAGCTATCTTGAATCAGCTAGTACATGAAAAATGTTTTAAGTTTTTTGTTTAGTTAGCTTTGAAAAATGAAGAAATGAAGCAAAAAATTAGTAAGTCCATCTTGGACAGTAAACCCTTTTCTAGGTGGCAACGTTCTTTCTTTTCTAGCCAAATGGCACTTTTTCCTCAATACATATGGAGGACTGCTTTCTAGGTCACCACTGCTTACAACAATGTCTTAAAGCTAAAATCCATGGCTGCTTAAGTCTTACAGAAAACAGCATGGTGTTTACATATTGAAGAAACAGCGTGCCTCTGTTTTAATGTTTAAAATCCATCTTATAGTAAAGACAAACTAGGTTCATTCCCTCTATGATTAAACCTGTTTCTCAAGGATTGGGCTAGGTCCCACCTGTAACCTTAACTACAAATGATTCTGTAATGACTGTTCCAGGAATGGCAATCATGTCTTTGTTTCAAAAAGTTATTCATAACCATTTTGCAACCCTACTTTTGTTTCAAAAGGTTATATAACCACCTATGACTACCTCATTATGACTGCCTGTTGTTATGACTACCTTGTTATGCCCACCTTTCAACCATGTCTTTGTTTCAGAAGGTCATTAGGACTAACGGGTTATGCTTATATTCTGCTTATGTAACCCCTCCTGTCTTGCCCACCAAATCCCCCATTTGGAAATCCCCTATCCCTGAGCTATAAAAGCCTTGTTTTCACATCCAATGCTAACCTCTCAAACCTCACCTTAGGAGGAGGTAGCCCATGTACACGAATGAAAAAGCTTGCTTTAATTGCCTGCTTTAATTAATTTGGCCATGATGATTTGGGTCAATGGTCTTTTTCCTCCCATCTTTGGGATTAACAATTTCACCTGCCCACATCCTTTCAGATGCTACTTGCCCATAAACCTGAGCTTAAACTCACATAGATCTTAAGTTGTACTTTTTTTGAGTTATGACAGTTTGNGCAAGCAACTTCAGAGTCATATTAACTATTCAACAGCTGAGAAATGTACATATTCCATAGTATACCATAAAGGAGACAAATGTAACTTAATGAATAGAACGGAATTTAAACTTAGCTTTAAACTCAGATGTAATTCTAGTTGTTCAATGAATTGTTTTTGTCCTTCCATGGTAAATTTAATCATGTGAATTGGTGAATAATACTAATCAATAAACTGCAGGGGTTTTACACAAAAATACTTAACCCATAAAACTACCATCTTATGAAAACAGATAATGTGAACCAAAATTCAGTGTTTAAAAGTGAAGAATTTTTATAGAAGTCTTCCAGTTTTTATGAAGATAATAATTAATTGTGATTGTAATTTCTGTGTCCAATGAAGAAACTATTTCTTTTGCTTTTATTAGGTAGCATATAACCAGTGGAGCTTGGATATTATCATCTCAAGTATGAAAACTTACTTGCCACTTTGACTCTGGTATATAAAATGACCATTCAGTCTACGTCTGTTTGCTTCTTACAAACTGNCACCTCTGATAACAGGCCACATTTACTGAGCTGTTTGTATGCCCAATACAGTTTCATATTTTAGCTACAGTCTCATAATTTCTGAAGCCCTATTATGACTCCCACATTCTTTTACTGCTACTTTAATAAATGAGGACAGAAAACATGGAGACAGTATGTGGNTAGCCTCAGTTCACAAAGGTTGCTAAGATTCTCACCTAGAGCTGGGTGTTCTGGTTCATTGCCAGAGTATAAACAGAGAGTGAAAGTGGAGGCTAAAGTGCTGCTCTTACATCCCATGGTGCCTTCTCATGTGTTTTTCATAACTNAAAACCATTTGCTTTGAAATAAATAATATGCAGTATCTCCACCAGGTCTTGGAGAATGTTTCATGATTTGATAACAGTCTGCTGGTCCATAATTGGATTTATATTAGCTTAGGTTGAATTTTATTACAAAACATGATAATAGACATGATTGGAAAAGGTTTCTTTCTTTCTTTGCTGTGACTTAATATTTTCAAATCATCTTGTAGAGTCATGAACCTGTTATGATAAGTACGGTTGGGACAATTTTCTTTTGTCTTTTTAACAGGTATTCTAACTAAGTACGGTTGGGACAATTTTCTTTTGTCTGTTTAACAGGTATTCTAACTAATACTGAACAATGGCACTAGGGATCATTACCCCCTATTGTCATACAGCTCTGGGCCAGACAGTACTATACTCTGTTTGTATAGTACTGGTCTGCGTAAGTGTCTCTAGAAGTAGGTCTGTTTTGAAGAAGCAGGAAGCCTTCCNAAGTGTGCTCAATAGTCCTTCATAGCTTTTCAGTCTTTCTACCTCTGAAGGCTAGAGTGAATAAAGGGAATCAAATGAGGCCAGATCTGTGTGTCAAAAAGGTTACCACTAGGCCAAACCAAGTATCTTGCTATTACTCAGTGTTTATAGATGACCTGTGATTATCCTATACTTGATACAGTAAAGTCATTTNATTGATTTTCCCCCATTTTACAGGTTTCTGCTAGAAGAGGGTGTGTGTCTGGGTGGTGTGTGTGTGTGCCTGTGTCTGTGTGAAANTTTACGACAGTTGTAGCTGATCAACATGTTTTGTAGGATCAAGATCTTCACTAATAACTAATACCACCCTTTTATAGGAGACTCTTGGGAGAAGCTTGCTGTGACTTTTTTCTAAGTGAAATACCCTAATTCTAGATAGCTTGTTTTCAGTGGCTCTACACACTTAAGACGGGCACTGAAAGCAATTGTGACAGGACAGGCTATTAGCAAATCTGGAATCTTGATTACTGCTGACTTTGTCACTGTACTTGCTTGTTGTTCTTTATAAATAATAATATAAAAGTAAATAACTATAGATGACATTGATGGCAATATATGAAATACATTTGACAGGACATGGTAGAGAGTTCACACAATTCAGATGTCTTCATAGTCTCTGATGTATGCTGTATATTGCCTACCTTTGGCTCATATATAAAGGTTGTATTCAAATACTAAACTTAGTCTTAATACCTAATAGAATGTTTGAACATTTAATTATGGAGATAAGTTCTGCTCCCATGACTTAAATTTTTTATCTGTGCTTTTGCTTGGGATAGAAATAAATGAATTTTTTAAAAAGTCACTTTTGGAAGAAATGCAAAACCACATCCACGTAGTTGCTATTTCTAAGNCACAGAGACTGCTGGCTACTGTGGACTGGCACTAGATACTGCTAATGTCATTTCCTTGTAAAACTCCTTGGTTGTTCATATTTGTCTTCTAATGATACTACATTTATTTCTTTCCCAGATCTTCCTCAGAACTGTGATCCTAACATTCCCTTAGTTGCTCAGGAATTAATGAAAAAGATGATTCGTCAGTTTGCCATTGAGTACATTTCAAAAAGTGGTAAAATTCAAGAAACTAGAAATGGTTCGATTGGAGCAAGTCTCGTATATAAAAGTATCCAAATGAACCAAGCAGAGAACTGCCTTCAGGATGAGCAGGAAGGCCCCTTAGACCTCACTGTGACTCGAATGCAAGAGCAAACTGCTCAGCAAGGTAAGTTGTTTGTTTAGCATGTGATGCAAACATTTTTATTTTAAAATACTTAAACATGAATATGTTTTATGTTCGTAGGGGAAGTTATCTTTCTTTCCTTGATTCATTTATATGGCATAGACAAGAGAGATAAAAATGTAAAACTCTGTGGTGCAGCTTTTAAAGATTGTTTTTAATTTTGTATGTATGGTGCCAGGGCACATGAGTGCAGGTGTCCAGGGAGGCCAGAAGAGGGAATCAAATATCTAAAGCTGGCTTTACATGCAGTTGTGAGCCTGTTAATGTGAGTTCTGGGATGCAAACCCAGGTGCTCTGGAAAAACAATACACGCTCTTAACCATGGAGCCCTCTCACCAGGCCCCTCTACTACATTTTTAATAGTTTATAAAAGAAAATTTGATGTTTTTCTTGTTTTTTTCAAAATAGTAAGAATTTCAGTGAACATCTTAAAAATAAAGGATATGTATAAAGAGATACTATGAGAAAGAATTATTTTCTGGTAGACAGCCAAAAACATTAATTTAGTATTTGCTCTTTAGTTTCTGCACTGAGATGAGAAATAAGTAGATGGTTTACTATTCAGTGGGTTTTTGTTGTTGCTGCTTATTTTTTAGACTTGTTTGTTTTATTTTATGTGTATGAATGTTTTTCCTTCATGTATGTTAGTGTACCACATGCATGCCTTGTGACTTCAGAAGTCNGAAGAGGGTGTTGCACCCTCTGGAACTGGATTTACAGTTGGTTGTGAGCCATCATGTGGGTACTAAGACTCAAACCCAGGTCCTCTCTAGAGCATCAATTGCTCTAAACTGTTGGGCCCTCTCTCCAGTGCCCCCTCCATCCAGTTTTTTATAATATAACGAGAAAGGGGAAGGTTGTACCTGTGATGAATACTCTACACTCCTATAATTAAACATACAGAGATACATTCTTTCAGAAGGTATTTATACCATGTTGAATTTATGTAAAGTAGAATTTATTTGTACTATATCTATGACTTCACAGAAGAAAGACAAAGCCTTTTAAGAGTGTGAGGAGGATGCCAATAAATGGCTTATGTGGAGCTAAGAGAACGAATAGCCTTTATTGCATGGTTTAGGGATCATGTTACTTCTTGAAGCCGTTGGGGGGGGGACCACAAAAGGTATCATTGAAAAGACCCTGGAATGTATTGGTCTTAGGACTCTATGGGATGAGCACATCATGGGTCAGTATTTAGAGGAGACATCTCTACAGTGTGTAAGACCCATCAATATTGAAACATGGAAGTAATCCCCCATATTTGGTCCCTAATTTTAGACTATGTTAGTTATGTTTATAAAAATACTAAGTTATTAGTCTATAAGAAAGGTAAAATATAACTGCAATATAAGGCTTAAGAAAAATATATATCTATACTTTGACTTTTGGACATTGTAAAGCACAGGGNTTTTAAATTTTTATTTGTTGTCTATATTTTATATCTCCTCTCTTTTACAGAAGCAATTTAGCATTCTACAGGCTAGAACATGAGCCTTGGTATGTGACAGACTTATAGTTACAAATATGAAAGGATGGCAATAGAAAGGAAAATTGAAATTTACAAACATTAAGTTCAAAATGCTAAATAAATTTCATCAAATTGAATACAGTAAGATATTGCACGCGTCCATAATCTCAGCACATAAAAAGTAGAGGCAGGAAGATCAGAAGTTCAGGGCCAGCCTGGACTACATGAGACCTGTTTAAAAGAAAGAAAAAAGTAAAATAATAATAAATAAACAGCAAACAATGAAACTGATAAACTGTTTAAGACCTTACAGAGAACATCATATAACTTTTTGAAGGTCATAAGATAAGATCTCCAAAGCAAGTGCTTCTGTTTCAACTGATTAGGAATGCTTTTGCAGATTTAATATCCAGTCAGACGTTTACTAGTTTGTTGATTTTACTAAAGTGAAATGACTTCCTGATCTTAAAATTGACAAGGAAGTCTTAAGGACCCANGAATAACAAAATCACTGTGCAGTGGTGGCTCACACCTTTAATCCCAGCACTTGAGAGGCAGAGGCAGTTGGATCTTTCTGAGTTCTCAACCAGCCTAACAGCCAAGGCTACACAGAGAAACCCTGTCTTGAAAACTAACCAAACAACAACAAAAAACAAAAACAAAAACAAAAAAAACAGAAAAACAAATANCCCAGGTAATGAGAAGTTTGCTTTAAGACCCATGAAGGATTTGTAGTGCAGTAATTAAAACTGGGTCCTTTTGGTCAGAATATAAATCAGTAAAAGCTCAGAAATTTTCCAGGAATTACTGAAATCTTAGTAAAATACAGATGTCAATATAAATCACTGGGGAAGATGTCCTATTCTGTAAATGTTCCAAGGCAACTGGTTACACACCTGGAAGGAAATTGACAATNACTACCTTACACTCACTAGTCATCAAAAAGTTAAGGGGTAAATGTGAAAAGCACATTTGCTGTTCAGAACACTATACGGTATATAGAATTTTGACTAATGAAGTTTCTGGAATATGACTGCTTGAATTAGAGAGTGCAGTCTTCACTACTTACAGCCTTGTGATCTTTGCAGGCCATTGATCATTTTGTCCTGTAACTAGAAAATTAGTATTAATAAAAGTCATGCTGTCATGTGAACTTCAGTGTGTTAAATTGTACTCTTAGTAGAGCACTGTCCTAGCTGCTTTCTGTTGCGGTGAATACACATTATGACCAAAAGCAACTTGGGGCAAGAAGCGGGTATTTGACTTACACATTCTGATCATTGAGGGAAATCAGGACAGGAAATGAAGCAGGAGCAGAGAGAGGCAAGGAACCATGGTTGCTTGCTTTCCATGGCATGCTCATTTTGCTTCTTAAACAACCCAGAACCACCTACCCAGGAGTCTACTACTAGTAGAGTAGACTACTCAGTCTACCATAGTAGTCTGAGCCCTCCCACATCAATCATTAATCAAGAAAATTCCCCCACAGGCCAATGTGATGGAGGCAGTTCCTCACTTGAGGTCCCCTCTTTCTGAGGTAACACTAGTTTGTATCAAGTTAACAACCAAGATTCGCTGTCACAAGTCTACCCTTGTCAGTTTGACATTCAGTCACATCTCCTTTTGTTGTGCTTAGTTTCCAAATGCAAAAACCAACCAGGACATAATTCTGTCTAATATGATACAACTATTCCATGTACAACNACAAATGTATTATATATTTTAGAGTAAGTGGCAAAGCACTTTGAAGAATGCTCAGTCTTTTAGTTTCTCATAATTTAAATATAATAATATACATTTACAACAACTGCTGATTTTAACCTCAATCCATGTTACATTGTATGATTGAATAGAGGAAAGAAAACAGACACTGGCTTAATATATGTGTATTTGTGCACAAACATGTTCTTAATGAAGTAAGACAGAAATAATCATATGAGCTGTTTCTGCAGTGGGTTATGTGGCCTTATCTGGTATTTATAACTACCTTCCACTACTACCCATTCTGTATTTTCTCCATCCTCAGCAAGCGCCTCACCAGGTCTTGGTTCTTTCATTGGAGTAGTGACCCATACTTTCATTCCTAAAGAGTTTGCCCTTTGTCATCCNACCTAGATTGGGTTGTTATGTTTCCCATTGACTAATTATAGGACATGGTAGCACTAAGAGACACCCTAAAGGATCTCCTACACTATAGATGTAATCTTCCCTACCTCCGTTGTGGAGAAGCAGTCCAACTGCTCTTTGGTAGTCTGGTCAATCACCTCTTCTAACACTTTTTTTCTCTCCCTTCCTCNCTCCTTCCCTCCCTCCCTCCATTTTCATCTTTCCTCCTCCTTTCTTTATGTGTGTAGGTGTTTTGCCTGCATGTATGTCTATTATTGTATGTGTGCATTGCCTGCAGAAGCCAGAAGTGGGCATCAGAGTATCTGGAACTTGAGCTACTGATGCTTTTCAGCCACCATGTGGGTGTTGGGAACTGAACCCAAGTCTTCTAGAACAACAGCCAACACTCTTAACCACTAGGCCATCTCTCTAGTCCCTGTTGTTCCTTTCTTATCAGTCTGTTGAATTAAGGGCATCAGGGCCCAAAATAGCCAGTAAGCAGTCTTAGCTTCCAATTCAGTGGAATGCTTATTGTGTCTCCTAATAGAAGTACTTCCTTCTCTAGAACCAAAACTNGGCCAGTAAAGTATAAGGTAACAGGAACAGGAAGCAAAAGTTTTCCTAGTTGGTCACTAGGGGTGNTAGTAAGTGGAAGCTCCTAGTTTCCACCCCTTGATTCTTGTACCCATTAATCCTAGCTACAGGAGAAACAGTACCATATATTGGAGACTGATTCAAAGCATCTACTGCCTTCTAGATAACACTCCCCAGTGCTCCAGGCTATTGCCGCCTATTTAGTGCTGTAACTGTTTAAAAGGCCATTTTACCATTCTATCAAGCTAATTGCTTCAAGATTGTGGGGAACATGGTCTGACCAGTAGAGTTCATGATATTGAGTATACTGTCACATTTTTCTGTCTGTGAAATGAGTTCCTTTGTCAAAAGTGATGCCATGTGGAATACTGTGCTCATGGATAGTAGTTTGGACAGAAATATTACATGCAGAAAAGGAAAACCAATAACCAGAAAAAATATCTATCCCTATAAGGACACAGCATTACCCTCTCCATGAAGGAAGTGGTCTGATGTAGTTAACCTACCACCATGTCACTGACTGGCAACCCCAAAGAGTGGAACCGTATTAGGGACTCAGTGTTGGTCTCTGCTGTTTGAAGATTTGGCACTCAGCAGCGGCTGTAGTCAGATCAGCCTTGTTGAATGGAAGTCCGTATTGTCGAGCCTATGTATAACTTCCATCTCTCCAGCATAGCCACTTTGTTCATGGGCCCATTGTGCAGTAACAACCAGTGATGACCAGGGAAAGGCTGATTGCACAGAATGGGTCATGCTGTCTACTTGATTATTGAATTCCTCTGCTAAAGTAACCTTTTGACAAGCATTTACATGGGATAGAAATAACCTCATGTCCTTTGTCCATTTAAAGAGGTCTATCCATGTACTTTCTCAAATGTCTTTCTCACCAGTTTTCCAAGCATACTTCTTCACATCCCTTGACCATCCAGTCATACCCAGCAAAAGCACTTTTGCATACTTTCCATCATAGAAAAGAATTGTAGCTTTACATATCTTTGATTTTATGAAACTACAAATATTTTCTGGCTCTCAGTTAAATATCCTTGGTTAACAGCTGAAATTATAAGACTTCCCTTAGGAGTACAGTAAGAAAAACTACAGAGCCAAAGACTTACTAAACAATACATTAGGTGAAGAGGGGAGGAAGGGTGCTATTTGAAGAGATAGTTAGAGAATGGCCAGAGAGGTAAGATGAGAAAGCCCTAAGGCATTTTTAATGATACTGACATCACTTTGTGTTAAGCAGTGATTATGACAGTTTCTTACTAGTGATAACTTAAACATTTTTGTGGAGTTTAGTTTTAAATAGTTTTCTTTGTCCAGACAATATAAAAGAGTTTCCTTTTCATTTGTATTCACTGTCCTTCATGCAGTGAGTGATTATTTGTTCTGTATATTTAATATTCATGATAGATAATATGGCTTCAAAGACTTTTGAACTCATGTCCATAGTGGAGTATAACTGAACTTCCTGATTGGCATTGTATAGCAACTAAAAGCCAATAATATTGTGAGGAGTTAACAGATGTTTTTCTCACTTAATATTCACATTCAATTAAACATTAATGGTTATCGTGACATTTCTGAAGTAAGTCTTGAAGATTTCTCTCTGGGGGAAGCTGCTAACACTCTTTCCCATATGATCATTACTGATTCAGTGAAGATAGTTCACTGATCTTAGAGAATCTACTGTATACAGTGCTGTGTGGAATACAGAATTGAAGAAGCCAGTGATGGGTTAGTTAATGAAGATAATAATTATTGAATTACCACCATTTTCATGCCATTATTTTAAGAAATAAATATTGGCCAGGTGGTGGTGGCACACGCCTTTAATCCCAGCACTCGGGAGGCAGAGGCAGACGGATCATTGTGAGTTCGAGGCCAGCCTGGGCTACCGAGTGAGTTCCAGGAAAGGTGCCAAAGCTACATAGTGAAAC
>LZPO01108094.1:117412-133061 GCA_001675575.1 Neotoma lepida | reverse complement strand
AAAAAAAAAGGCATTTTTAGTTCCAATGATAAAAACATGTCCTGATGTTTGCTATTATGACCTGATTACCAAAGATTTTTTTGGCTTAATAAAATGACTCTTTGTTTTCATTTAGGAAAATTTTTTTCTTCAAAGATCTCATTTGAAATACGTATCCTATGGAAACATTAGTGAGCGTGTTGAATTAAGGAAACGACTGGGTTGCAAGTCATTCCAGTGGTATTTGGATAATATCTTTCCAGAGTTGGAGCCAATTATATACACTGATGAAAAGGAACAAAATCATTTTCTTTAATAAAGGGTGAAAAAGTCCCCTAATTCTTCAACATATTGGCACCACAGGACAAATTTGGAACACCATGGAATTATGTGAAATGCAATGATAAATACAATCAGAGTGGCCAATCTCTCAGGAGTGCCTTTCTCTACCTCTAGTGATACCTACTTCCTTTGTTGCTCATCTGCTACTGAAGTTCCAGGGATAAAGACCTTGACATTAGAAATGTAAGCTCTCTCACAGCTCAGTTGCTGGTATATGATTGACCCAGATAAAGTATNTTGGTTGTGATGATTTGACCAATTCACTTGGCTATGATGGTCCACAGGAGCCTGCTCTACTCCTGGAGCCTTCACCAGTCGATGGGCTGACATGATTGCCTTCGGAAAATGTTCACAGAGAGCCATGACTGGTGTACAGTGGCTGAANTGGATCAAGCTCNTTTCTTGCAGCCAGTGTAGAGTCTGGGGCTGTCTCCTGGCTTGGTTGGGTTCCTAAGAGTCTGATGTCTGAGTCACCTTGGCTTAAGTTCTCCATATGTTCCTGATGGCCTTTCTGTCCCTAGCCACTCTTCTTTCCTGCTTCTTTGTATTTTCATGTCTGTGCCCTCTTTCCTCTGTCCTCTGACCCACATTCTTGAATTATGCCTTGTTGTTAAGCTCTAACCAATTCTCAATTGCGTAGGCAGGGCTGGGACAGAGCAGTTGGCTCCCTGCCTGCCATGCCCAGAGACTCCTTAATGCTTAAAGTACTTCTTTGGGGTTTGAGGAATGCTGTAAGGTTCACCCTATTGAAGGTGAGTTTAAGAAGGTCAAAGAGGAGTAATTCACAAAATCTACAAAGAAAACGAGGGAAGAAACACTGAAAGGACAAGAAAGGGGGAGACGTCTGACAGGATTACCAAATGTAGCCTGTGCAAACAACCTATCTCAGTTTCCTCATCACTGCCATGAAGTTTCTGAGGGGTTTCTAGCAGGACTGAGCATCCAGAATATTGATTCACTGCTGTCCTATATAAGCTTCACCCACTTAGGGATACTAGGTGGAATGGTTAATCTTCATTATTACTTTAACAGGATTTGGAGTCACCTAGGAGATACACCTCTTCTGGGCATGTCTTTGAGATTGTTTCCTGGGAGGTTTAGCTGAGTAGGGAAAACCCACAAGGAATGTGGTAGCCATAACACATGGAGCAGGGACCGGATTAAACAAAAAAGAAGAAAAGGAGAAAGAAAGATGCGCATCAGCCTCTCGCTGCCTCCTAAGGATGCAATGTTTCAAGCTGCCTTACACTTCTGCTGCCATGACTTACCCACCACCATGGAGGCTGTACTCTCAGATTGTGTGCCAAAGTAAGCCCTTAAATTGCTTTTGTTAGAGGTACATTGTCACACAAACAAGAAAAGTAGCACACATTGTGATAGTGCACAAATGCACTCTGTACTACTGCCCTTGCAAGAGAGAGCCATGCCTAAAATAACCACTAGTTCCAGTTAAGATGAATTGCTGTGTGGACAAGAATGGAAACTATGAAAGATACCCTTTTTGGCATTGGNCAACAACTGTTTGACTGAGGGCAATGAACATGGAAGGACATAGGTAAGGGACATTAGGACTTCAGTTTTGTAAGAGACCGAGGTAGCATAACATAGCAACCCAAACCCTGACAATACTAGTAGATATTTGACAGGACCATGTATGGGTTAATTTTGTGCCACTGTGACCACAACTTCAAGGGAAAAGATTTGTTTCATGGTTGCTGAGGGTTCATTGCCGAGTTGCTTGACCATTGCACTTGGACAGACCATCAGGATGACACTAGTATGTGGNGTAAGTTACTTTGTGATGGACAGGAAGCTCAAAAGGAGACTTGGACCACTGGACCAGGTAAGGTCCTCAAAGGGGCATCCCCCCATNCTCCTTCCTCCCGCCCCCTAAAGTTTCCAGAACCTTTGGAAATTGCACCACCAACGGCACCAAGCTCTACACATAAGATTGTGGGGGGACACTTCAAGTCAGTTAACGAAGAAGGAATGTATCCTGGGTTAACGCTAGCTAGAACGATTCATTGATTTGGTTCAGGTGACGCTGTTTTCCTAGTAATAAGGCACACAGAATTTCCTCCCCACATGTGTCCGGTTCCTCTACCAGACATCCCGAGACAAGGGTTTAAAAAAATATTAAGATCTTTACCGAATAGCATTTATTTCAGAGGTAACAGGATTAAAGATTCAGATATCCGTCAATGTAATGCAGCATTACTGGACCAGAGACCAAAACCCTTACCATTCTGTTAGAGCTGCTAAAGTCTCTCTAGCCGGGTTGTGCCTTCCTCACATTCTTCCTGTGAACAAGTCGTCCTCCCCTCCTCCTCATCTACATTTCTCTCAGGNGTGACGGTGAACTTCACTGAGAGGGAAGCGCTAAGGCGCTGAGGGACCGACAGCTCAGCTCGGCNCTGGCCNGGGTAGAGCCGGGCCAGCGTGACGCCCGGCCGCGGGCTGTGACGTCATCCTCGGAGGCCCGGGCGTGCGTGCAGTGACGCGAGCCGTGGAGCGGGGCTCCGCAGGGCTGCGTGTCCTGGGCCGTGTCGCGCGCCGCGGCTCGTGCGGCTCGGCCCGGGCTGTGGCGGGAGCGAAGATGCCACAGCCCGCGCCCCNGAGCGCCGCCATCCCGGGCTGCGGGTGTCGCGGTGAGTAGCCGGCCCGAGGCGCCTGACCCCGCGCGGCCTCCGTCGGCGCCTGAGCGTGGGCTGCGGCCTGAAGCGCTGCGGCTGCTGTAGCAGGCTCGGTGGCCTGGGAGGCCCGAGCTGCTTCCGGTTTCAGCAGCAGTGATGGGCAGTGCGCGGGGCCAAGTTCTCGGTGGCCGTAACTTCCAGGCGGTGTTGTGATTGAACAGAAAAATGTCGATTTTTATCATTCTTGCTGTTAGTCGGTCTTTGCGGGTCAGGGTTTAGACCGCGTCCACACGTGAGGCTGGAAGACAGGATGCTTGTCTGCTTGTTTCTTTTTTTTCGATATGCTTGTTAAAGAAATTGTCTGGTATAGTTTCCATACACCCAAAACTAATGCATTTTGCATTAGCGCCCCCCCCCCTTACTGTTAGACCTCTCGCTTTGATGGATATTAGCGTGCTCATGATGGACTAGCTTCCTTTCCCATGAAAGATTTGGTCTAGTCCTTTCACTATGAGAGCCATCAGGGTCGGGTTGGTTGCTTCCTTGGTTGCTTGGTTGCTCATTTTCAGACATAAAATAAGGCTCTGGGGATACTTTTCAATCTGTGCACCCACCAAAATAGAGTTACTTCACATAACGGGAGTAGTTCCGATTTGAAAAACGAAAACAAAAAACAAAGACACAAAAACTATTTTTTTTTTTAAATTTGAAATACTGCTTTAAGAAAAAAAAATAGGAAACAACCCTTTCTTCTGTTTGTGTGTGCCACAGAGCTCTGCAAGTGAAATGTCAGCAAACAGTAGTCCATAGTTTTCATTTTGGACAGTTGCCCTGCGATTTTATTTAAATTTCTAACATTTCTGTGCTGTTTCTTGCAAAGAGTTTTTCGTCACAGTTTTATATTACTATTTTTCTTGTAAAGTATACATGAAGATTATAATTTTAATTTTAGTAGTATAATTGAATGGCATCAAGTATATTCACAATGCTGTNTTGCAGTCAGCGCCATATATTTCCAAGACATTTGTATCACTCAAGATAGACACTGTACCCATAGGGCAGGGACCTCTGCCCCTCTTGTCTCTGAATTTACCTGGTTTAGACACTTCATTGTTAAGTGGAATCCTGCTGTCTTTCCTTTCATTTTTCTTTACATGTATCTGTTTTAACTGTCTTTACGTGTATCTGTTTGAGTCTCTGTGATGGCTAATCTTGGTTGTCAACTTCACTACATCTGGAATTAACTAAAACCCAAAAATATTTGAGCACACCTGTGAGGGATTTTTGCTTAATTAAATCATTTGAGGTGGGGAGAGCCACTTCTAATCTGGATCTTTGAGGAGAGAAGACACACCTTTAGTCCAGATATTTTGGGGTGGGAAGATCCATCTTTAATCTGGGCCACACCTTCTGCTGGCATCCTGTATAAAGGAATGTTTGCCTCGCCCTCACTAGCAAGTCCTATCCTTCATTTGCATTAGAGCCTGCTTCTTCAGGATTCTGGCATATACTGAAGACCAGCTAAGATATCCAGCCTCGTGGACTGAACCACTACTGGATTCTTGGACCTTCCATTGTTAGACAGTCATTGTTGGACTAGCTGGACAGCCTGTAAGTTATTCTAATAAATCCTCTTTNTATATATATAAAGAGAGATTCCTTCAGTAAGTTTTGTTACTCTGGAGAACCCTGATGAATTTTCTGTTTTCATTCTTTGGAATGTATACGTAAGGTTTGAATTGCTCTGCTCACATTTGAAAAGCCTGTGCTTTGAAGACCTTTTTTACCTGTACTGATTGCTGAGTCTTACTGGCTCCACATCAACAGTCACCTGGATTGGCCAGTAATCTTTTCTTAAATTAGCTAATTTATTTTTATTTTATGTGTATCTTGTCTGTGTGTAGCATGTGCATGCCAGTGTCTGTACAGATCCCCTGGAACTGGAGTTACAGGCAGTTGTTAGCTGCTATGTGGGTGCTGGGAATTGAACTCAGGACCTCTGGAAGAACAACCAGTGCTCTTAACCACTGATCCATCTCTCCAGCCTGGCCCTCAGTAATCTTCATGGCAGTTCATATTGCTTGTCAGCACATCCTCTGGTTGTTCCTTGGGATCCTTCTGAGGTCTTTCATAGGTTCTTTCCCTCCAAAGTTCACAGTGTCCCCAAGTTCAGAATTTGTTCTCTGCACTTGTTCTACCTTCATTACTTAAACTTCCTCTGCACCAGTTGCCATGTAGCTTGAACTGCAATTCCCACATGTCTTTTAAGTTTGACNTCATTTCCCTCTCAGTGTTCCCTTGATTGTAACATCTCTAAAACCACAACCACCCCTGACCCTTGTTCTATGTCATCAAGACTTGAAAGCTTGGTGCTATTGCCCCTTCTTCCTTAGGGGCTTCCCTTCATGCTTACCAGTGCAGATAGTTGGCCTTTGCTTTGCCTTTCCACTCAATTTCACAGCCCAGGGTCAAGCCCCGATGACTTCTCCTTGGGATTGTTCTCACTGATTCCTTGACTCTAAAGTTATCTCCCTCTATCCCAAACTGTTTTGTACACAGCTGTCAGGACTTTCTTCCTAAGATAGGTAGAAGAGTTGCTTAAAGACACTAGCTAGCCATTTTCACCCATATTCCAATAGGATCTCACTCTGTAGCCCAGGCTGGCCTACAACTCTTGTCATTCTTCTTGCCTAGCTTCCCACGTGCTGGGATTGTAAGTGTGAGCTTACCATGCCCAGTTCATTAGCTCTCTGCATTTCTGACAAGTTTACTTTCCAGTGGCAGAGCCCCAGCCTGCCTTCCCACAATTAGTCATTCACCTTCTACTAGCCTTGAAGTCCTCACAATCCGTTGATAAGTTAACCCATAAGTCTTTGAGGTAGGGCTGGAGAGATGGCTCAGTGGTTAAGAGGAAGTAGTATTCTTGCAGAAAAACCCGGTTCAATGCCTAGCAGGTGTGTTGATGACTTAAAATCACCAGTTGATCTGACACCTGGACTGTACAGGNACCTGCACTGATGTGTACATGCCCACCTCACATACACATAATTAAAAATAAAAATAAATCTTTAAAAATTTGGGAAATTCTGCTTCATTTTACCAAATCCCTGAACATTCTAGCCACAGTATTGATGTTGGTGTAGTTAAGACAGAGTGGTCCCTTATTACAGTGATTCCACACTTTTCCTCTTTAAGAATTCCTTGGGCCCTAGAACTCTAATCCCTGGCAATCACTAATCTCTTTTTCATCTGCACAGTTTTGTCATATCAAGAGTGTTATATAAATGTAATCATCAGGTATCTAATCTTTAGGGATTGGACTTGTTCATTCCACCAGTCAGTTCAATATCTTGTATTTATTAGTTGGGAAAATGCTGTTTTTATCATTTTAGCATCACAGACTAGAAAATGGCAACTTGATACTATTGAAATTTGGGGCCAGATGACTTGTTGAGGACTGACTTGTATACATAGTACCTCTGGTCTTTACTCATGCTAATGGACTCCTTCTCAACCCTAATTTGACAACCACAAAAATGTTTCCAGGTATTGCAAAAGTCCCTAGGGTGCCATATTACTTTTCCAGATGACACTTGTTTTCCCTAGCCCTTGGCTTGAGAATCACTGGAGAATGAGAAGTAGCCCTGGATCTAAAAGACTGAGGTTATCACAGTACATAAGTATCCCTCCTTACTACTGTGCTTGTGCATACTCTTCCACACACATTTCCATCTGAGCATTCTGCTATTCAAATACACACCTGTAAAGGTACAGTGAAACCTGCATGACTTTCTGTGGAAAAGTTAGCAGTGAGGAAGAATAGTTGCTATATACAATCATAAAATGGACTAGAATCTGTGCTCTTTTACTGCATGGACAAGTTTTAAGCCAGATTGTGAATGTGCTGTATATACCTACCCTCTGAGTCAAACAACCACAATCTTCAAACAGTTTAGCTGTGCATGCTCGAAAAAGATCATCCCAACTGGTCACAGAGGGGTGGGGAGAGTCAGAAGACCCTCACCTGAGTATCCAGCTGCTCCACACCACCTATTTTTTGCAACTCTGCCCTAATTGCCTTTGGTAGGACTAGAGTACATTGGCCAAGGAAGACTAGGGNAGGGGGACTCCATTTATGCAGCCATGGGAAACCCATCACACTTCAGTAACCCCTTCAGACGCTTAACAAACTCATTGGCTCCCCAGAGTGAAATTTGGTGGAATTGTGCCTCAGTTTGTCATTGGGACCTTAGGGAGAGGGAGATGTAGCTTAAATCTCCCCCAGGGAACTAATTTTAGCCACAGTATGCATGTCACAGCCCCTAGAAAACAAAATCCATAAGGAACCCATCATCTTAATATAAGCAGTAAATATTAGGGTACTAAGGGAACAATTATTGCTATATTTTCTTTTTAAAAAGCATTTTACTATGAAAAGTTTTGGACTAAAAATGAACAGTTGGAATCTATTAATAGTTCTTTTAATCTTCATCCTTTCATTGTTTATCTTACTGGTTAATTGAAGCCGTTTCAAATAGCATATGATTAGATGGTTTTAACAGGATAAAATAGTCTCTACTTTGACCCCCATTCTTAAACTCTTATTTAATTTTGGAGTAGCTTTAGATTTACAGAAACTATGATAATATGAAGCATTCCTGTGTGCTGTATTGGTTCCAACTCAGATGGAGCTGTTGACTCTCCCCATTGCTGTTTGTCCTTCAGGCTGCAGCACCTTCTACTGTCTCTGCCTGTCCATGGTGACAGGGCTGCTGTTGCAGAGTGGAAGAGCCCTTACTCGTCAGAGGCAGCACTGAGCAGTGACTGACCTCTGCCTGCCTTAGCTCACTGACCTGCCAGGTGTCTTTGCTGGCTGCCTGTTTTCCCAGTTTCCTGTTCTGTGGTATAAGTTTGCTTCTTTCTCTCAGCAGCATTATGTTGTATGTTTCTTCTGCATCTGAACCATGTTAGTACTGTAAATTTGTGGGGNTTTTGGCTTTAAGGAGTGTTGTTTTGTTTGTTGTTTCTATTAAACTGAGTTGTTCAGGCTGGCCTTGAACTCTGCATTCCACTGCCTTAGCCTTCTGAGTGCTGCTGAACTGTCAGCAGAGGCAGGGACTTGGAGACACCTGAGGAGTCTAAAGAGATCTTTGCTGAGGTGATGCTGAGATACTTGACATTGAATAAGAGGATTTTAGGACCAGTGAACATGAAGCAGAGGTGGAACTTATTAAGATTTATTATTTACTTGTTCGTTCTCTCCTCCCTCTTCCTCTCCCCCCGCCCATATTAAACCTGCTGTGTTGCCGAGGGTGATCTTTAACCTTTGATTCTCTTGTCTCCAACTCCCAAGGGCTAGAATGACAGGCATGCACTTCTGTCTCTGACAAGAAAGATTTAACATAGAAGCACGGGCCTTAAGGGAAACAGAAAGGTGCTTCAGAAAGGCTGTCATACACTCACATGTGGGTGTGGGCTTCCTACAGGAGCGTCCCATTGGAATGTCTTAACCAACCATATCTGAGATTCAGCCTGTCTGTGATTAGGAGTGTTTTCTGTTTGTGTTTTTCTTAGAGTCTCACTCTGTAGCTCAGGCTGGCCTGAAACTCGTGCAGTACAACTGGCTCCTTCTTCTGAAGGTGCTCTTTCCCTTCCTGTTTCTTGTCTTTTTAGGTAAATTAGATCATGGAGTAATACAGCAGTTTCCAAGGTGTGACTGACAGAATGTCAGGGTGATAAGATTAAAAACATAGGTCAAAAGGGTCAAAGGAGTGTAGGTCACAAAATTTAGACTTGACTGTAAACAAGGTTTTTAATCATGCTTGTGAGAATCTACAGTTTTGTGGCTGGGATAGAAGGAAAGTTAAACTCACCGTCATATGTGCTTTGATCTTAAACATGACCCCTTGTTACTTTAATACTTTTTAAAAATAAAATTATCATTTGTTTGGTAAAATTAGTTGAATTTTTACTTCTCTTTTTTAAAAAAGATTTATTTGTAGTGTTAGGTGTATGTGCATATGAGTGTGTGAATGCAGGCCCAGAGGAGATGGGAGCCGAGAGATCTCTTAGAGCTGCCTGACATGGGTCCTGGGAATTAAACTCGACTCCTGGAAGAACAGCAAGTGCTCTTAATATTCCTTTTTTTCTTTAAGATTCATTTTTATTTTACACGTATGAGTGTTTTGCCTGCATATATGTTGGTGTACCACATGTGTGCAGTGCCCACAGAGACCAAGAGGGTGTGGAATCCCCTGGAACTGGAGTTACAAATGATTGTTAGCCACCATGTGGGTGCTGAGAACTGAACCCAGTTTCTCTGCAAGAGCAACAAGTGCTCCTGATCCCCAGCCCCTAGTTTAACATTCCTATTTGAAAGGTCTCTGTTAAAAAGGACTATTGTTTCAAAATATATAGACGTCACAATTGTTAAAAAGTTTGACTATTAGTAGATGGAAGACTTCCACTAGATGGGAAGTGAGGGGCTCCATTCCCTTCCATGTCCCTTTAATTGTCTCCCTCTTTATCTTGCCTCAGTACCACAGGCATTTGCCACCATGCCCTGCTTGTTTTCTGTGGAGAAGAGATTGATAAATACTAAGGGCTGTCAGAAGAGCTTTCCTAGGGAGCATCTGNTGTCTGGAATTTAGTTTGCTCTGAACCTTTCCTATTCGGTACTCTCCTTGCTGCAGTTATGTTGCCGCGCTCCATGCATTCTTTTAGTTTTCCAGCATAGGAAGGGGTGAAGGGAATATTGAGTATTTTCCTGTTGTCATCACCTGGTAATTTCACAGGTTATGGTAGGCACAGCACAGCTGTAAGCCAGTAATTGTATTCACATGAATGACTGAGTTCAGATGTGGCATGACTCGTTTATGGAAAAGGTTGACAAATGCTTGCTCTTTGACAGTTTGTATACAGCATATACTTTCACAGAAAACAGCTAGGAACTACTGGAAGGTAAGTTCTGAACATTTAAAGAGACACTTTAAACTTCATTAAACATTATGGGAATTGTTTGTACTGAGAAAACGAAAGCCTNCTGTTAGACAGGTTCATCCCATTAGCCATATGCTACAAGATGTAGANTGTACAGGGCCCAAGATTCAGACTGTCAAGACTCAGAGAAGTGGTGCTCTTTGAACTTCCATTTATAGAGTATTTGCTCAGTGTTTGCATTTTCTCAAACTTTACAAGCTGAGATAAAAATATAGCATAGAGAAGGGGTGAAGGGAATACTGTGTATTTTCCTGTTGTCATTATCTGATAATTTCACAGGTTATGGTAGGCACAGCACAGCTGTAAGCCAGTAATTGTATTCACCTTTCCTTTCAGGGTGCATAAAACACTGTTTTCTTTGCACATGTTGGGATAGAAATCCCCTTTGTATCTGAGGGTAGGGAAAGGGCATTCCATTTCATTGAAAGCCTTACAGTACTTATTTCTCTGCAAGGTTTTTCTTACATTGTGGAGTGCTTTTCTAGGAAAGTTATTTTTTAGCCTCACTTGTTAAATGATTGCATATACTTTATACAATATGTTTGAAATAAAGACAAGTACAAATAGTGTTAGCCAAAATGCCACTAACCAGAGCTTATTAATGGTATTTCCTGATAACTGCCAAGAGCAATTGCCAACAGCCATATAGAGACAAAAATTAGGCATCAGGGGGTATCATAAAGCAGTACTGGCCAAGTTTCAGTATTATTTAAATAGTTCCTTTTGTTCATCTATATTTTCCTTTTGGTTTTTTCTAGACAGGGTTTCTCTGTGTAGCTTTGGAGCCTGTCNTAGAACTCGNTCTGTAGACCAGGTTGGCCTTGAACTCACAGAGATCCGCCTGGCTCTGCCTCCCCAGTGCTGGGATTAAAGGTGTGCGGCACCACCGCCCGGCCATGTATATCTTCTTAGTTCTTAAGTACAGTAGTAAGATGATCAAGCATTCAGCACCCTCCTGGTAGCTTTTCCTTTAGAATTATTTAGTGATTTTTAGAAGAAGATGTTAGGTTATTTATTATATTATTATGCTATGAGCTGTGATAGAAGATTAGTAGAAATATGGAACATCATGTAGATGAGAATTTAATTGTCAGATTCAGGGGTATATACTTACATTGTTACCCCAGTGCTTTCTTGATTTTATTAAGATAAAATTTCTCGTTTCTGAGATTCCAGGGCAGTGCCAAGCCAGTTTCGGCCTGGGAAGATGGTGTCTAGCTTCTCAGCCCTCCCCTGTCCCTAACCTATTCTCTTTTTTCCTTTCATCATANGAAGTGACCTTTCTTCTCCATGGCTTATGAGAAAGGCTAGAAACTAACTCAGTTCTGTTTGTGGCTTACTGTTCCTTGTTTTTTTGTTTTTGTTTTTGTTTTGTTTTGTTTTGTTTCTTTTAATTTTTCCTGCTTTGGTCTTGTTTTATTCTGAGGGACTTGTTTGACTTCATTTTTTTTTTCTACAGTGATTTGCAAGTTTGAATTTTTTAAAAGCTTGGGTCAGTTAGAGTACATTGTATTTTTATTCAGAGTTACTCTTCTAGGGCCGTAGGTGCGGCTTAATGGTTGCTTGATGAGGTACTGAGTTTAATAGTTCAACCCGAGTATCACTGGATTTCCAAATTGATTTGGTTAGAATTGTAAAAAGTGGTTTATTTTAAAATTTTCCTTTCAGTATTTTTACTTCGTGTGTGTGTGTGTGTGTGTGTGTGTGTGTGTGTGTGTGTGTGTTGTGCATGTGGAGGCCATTTGTTGTCATGTTTAATTGCTCTCCATCTCACTGAACCTGGAGCTCTCTGATTGGTTAGGCTAGATGGCCAGTGAGATCCAGGATCTGTCTGCCTTTCTCTGCTTCCTCTAGCACTGAGATCACAGTTGTGTAGGAGCACACCTTGTACAGTGTCAGGGTCCAAACTGAGGTCTGAACGCCTTCTCAGTAAACACTTATTTTCATTGTCCCACATGCACTGTGCTCACCCTCTGCTGGTGTCTGCAGTTCCACATTGCTCGGAATCTAAATGTCTCATAAGTTTTTGAACAGAAATATAATTTAAAAAAAATATCCAAACAAGTAGTTATTAATTGTTAACACAAGGCAGTGGTCAACATTTGGGTTTGAGAAGATGGAAGGATCTCTGTGTTGTGGGCTCTTGCTTATGGCTCTGAGGGTAGGGGTCTCTGGATGAGGTCTCTATGACAACCCTGCTTATACTGTGGATGCACTGTTTGTTGAGATGCCTTCATTGCAGAGATCTGGAATTACCATTCAGTTGCAGGCGTTGGGCTTTTCATTTCCCAACTTCTTTATTCAGTGCGCTCTGTCAGCTAACAGCAGTCACTCAGCCGTTCAGGACCCTTGAATCCACCAGCCTGTTCACGGTTTCATCCTAGCTCTTCCTGTCCTCACAACTCTCCGTCTGACTTTAGTTTGGGGTCTCTCTCCACTGTGGTCGTCAGCTGTGTGTACTCTACCCACTTCTCCTCTCCTGTCTGAGAGCAGCTGTCAAATCCATGAAAGAAACACATACAGTCAGACTGACTTGTTTCCTAGTGTGGCCTGTCATTCATTCAACACTGACATCCAAGTGTGACTGTTGGGGCTTTAGGAAGCATTGACATTCCTGACTGAAAAGTTTGTCACTGTTTGGCTTGGCATTAATTGACCTTACATATTTGCTTTGACCTTCCTTTTAAATATGTTCAGCCTTGGACATTGATGCCAGGGGTAATTGCCAGTAGAAGACATAACAAAGATAAAAAGTGAAGACTATTATGTGTAGGCTGGGCTTGTCATTTGTCAGAATAAATTAGATTAGAATTTCAGGTTTTGATTTTTGTTTGGTTGCTTTAATGTCTAACTAGCAGGTATGTGTTTGCTATGTACCTTTTCATACTTGATTGTTGATCTGTCTTAAAAAACTGGTATCTCTGTTGCTTCCAAGCGCTGTTATGGCTAATTATAGAAGTGATTGATTTTATAAATGTCTCTCATGTACAGTGATTTGCCCCTAAAACATGTTCTCAATTAAAACATTGCTAAGGGAAATAATAGCTACTTGATAGCATTGTTAAGAATTAGTACATTTGTTGTCCTTAATTTGGGCTGATGAGGCTATGACAGGGGGAAATGGTCTGTGAGGATTCTAGACAGAGTTCGACAAGCCCAATGGGTGGNCTCTTTGGATAGAAAACTATTTCATTTTTCACTTAGATGTTTTCCGGAAACCAAGAGGGGGAGAAAAAAACCAAAGATGAGACTGTGAATAAAATGGAAGGGACTTTCCTGTTTTCACCACAGACCATTATTTAATATTACAAATTGGGCAAATTCCTTGAGTTGTCTCTTATACTTTGCCAGTAATAAATATGACTGCTCTTCCAGCATCATCTTCTTACTGTTGTTGTGTAAGGTGGTCATGACCTTCATGCAGACAGAGCAGTAAGGTATTGCCTGACCCAAACCAATTAGTAGTGAGATGTTTAGAAATTCCTAGCATTTTGGCAAGCATACTGATGGTTACTAAAGACTTACACAGTCTTTCATTTCAACAAATGTTTAGTAAGTCTTTGCTGCACACCAAACACTACTCAGGAAATACTGCAAGGACCAAACAGACCAGAAGGCTCTTGATGTGTTTCTCATCTCCCGGTGTAGGGGCACTAAAAGTGATAAGCTGTGTGTGTGTATGAAGAAAGACAGGGTTTACTCTCTGTGTCTGAATTGCACTTTAAGGTAGGTGCNCTAGGTATAGGACCTTATTGAGAAGGCTGTATCTGAACGGGGAGTGACCAGGTATAGGAGGCAGCTATGAAGTCACCAAGGAAAAGTATTCTAGACAGAGGGAAAAGCCAGTGCACAGTCCTTAAGAGTATGATTGGTGTACTTTCTGACCATATGGATCTGTATCTAGGGCAAAACAAGTGTCAGCTGTCCTGACTTGGGTTTAAGGGTGTTAAAAGCCTCTGAAAGCGAAGTGGAGAATGCTCCTTGTTTTCTGTACTTTGAAGGCAGCCACATCACACTAAGGCCATCTTCTTCAAAGGTTTGGGAACTTAGGTTTTCACAAGTGCAAAAACCACCTAGAAATGTTTTTAGGAAGGTTTAACATTTAAAAGGACTATAAGCCGTCTAGGCTGCCTGATTTTCCAGAGCCAGTGCTCTTCTAAGAACTGGCCCATTGCATCTGAATTCACAGACAGTCCCCCCTGCCCTTCAAAAAGCCATATGGGACCCACAACTATAGAAATTTTCTAAAATACATTTATACCCATAGTGGCATGCACCAGAGGCAGAGGTAGGTAGATTTCTGTGAGATCAGCCTGGTCTACATAGTTCCAGGACAGCCAGGGCTATGTCGAGAACCCTGTCTCATACAGACAAACACACACACAAACAAAAACTACATCTATATACACACATAAAAANGATTAAAATGGACTTACCCTTTAGTGGCAACAACATTAGAAACCTACTAGAGGCTAACAAATAAGAACTCCAGTGTCAGGAATGGTTTTCTTCTTTTGAAAGTGGAGGTTCCAAAGACTCCAAACATTACAGGCTGTTGTCATTGTTCCTGGTTACCTTCCCAAACTTGAGTGATACCCTATGACTTGAGACATTACATATTTGAGCCAAAGAACATGGAAAAATCAGCTGATACTGACCTGGAAACTTTATCCCTACTGGCTAGCTTTCATAAAAGTGCTGAAGCTGCTTTATGTGCTCCTGGAAAGGAAAAGTAAGAACTAGACACAACAGCTGTGAACTCTTCCAGTTACAGTCATGACTGGCCTAGCAAGACATGCCCAGTGGTGCAGTAGTAGCACAAGCATCATGGGGTAACCAACCACTTTCTGATTGGATTTAAGGCCCATTATTGGCTGAGAACCTATGGCAAGGATGGAGGCCCTAGGAGAGAACCTACTACTATTTGCTCGACACAATAAACTGACTCCTAATGACTTACTGTTATACCCATAGATTAAGGAACTTCTTAACCCCCTCGACAGAGAAGCTCCTATTTGCAATAAGTGACTACACAGTGACTCACAACTGGCCAAGGTGCAAAGAATAAAATAGTACAGAATGTTTAGCTTTAAAGGGAATGTATATGTCACATCCCTCACCCCCAAAGCCCAGGAATCATTGTGGAAAGAGTTTAAGAGCCAAAGGGAGTGGATGACCATAAGGAACCAGTGTCTTCTGGGCACAGCAGGGCAGCTGCACATACGAACTTACAGTGGTTATGACAGCATGCACAAGACTTGTTAAGTCCAAGCCAAACCAAATCCCAGCATGGAAGGAGGAGGTGGGCCCGAGATTCTACCCTTAACTGAGGTGCTATTGCCAGTTGTTAGCTGCTGGGAGAGGAAGAGTCAGTTTTCTCTAAGAGTGTAGCCCTGAAAAGTCAGCTGTGTTCCAGGGGAAGGCTAGACATCCAAGAATGTTTGGGCAGCACAAATTGATGTTAACAGGTGGTAGGGTGGGGGTGGGGGCCACTTCTTTTTAAATGATTTATTTATTTTTATTTTATGTGCATTGGTGTTTTGCCTGCCTGTATGTCTTTGTGAAGGTGTCAGATCCCCTGGAGGCAGAGTTACAGACAGTTGTGAGCTGCCCTGTGGGTGCTGGGAATTGAACCCAGGTCCTTTGGAAGAACAGCTAGTGCTCTCAACCGCTGATCCATCCTTCCAGCCCCTTGT
>LZPO01108094.1:93997-110971 GCA_001675575.1 Neotoma lepida | reverse complement strand
TTGCTATCAAGCCAAAGTAGGCATTGAAATTGCAGGCAAGAGCCTTCCTGTTTGGCTTCATTTCAGAAATTGTCTATTGAAACACACATCTAAGGCAGCTATTCCTCTTGGCTAGGTTCTGACTTTCACTCTGGGTTTCTTTTTCCTCCTACAGAGGATGCTAGGATGTTTTACAGTGAGGCAGAGTCTAACATATTTCTTTGATCACTTGCAGATCTTGACTTACGTGGCAGATACAATTTTAGAAATGGTTATAAGATGCCTTGGTGTATGTCTCATATGGTGTGAGTAATGATGGAACTGTTCTTTTCAGATGATTTAAAAGGAGAGCTAGATGAGTACATCCAAAGATACCTGCCTGCAAAAGTCAAGGTCATAAGAAATAGGAAACGTGAGGGACTGATCCGAGGAAGAATGATTGGAGCAGCCCATGCTACAGGTATATCTGCGCTGTGGCTTTGTGGTTTTGGACACCTACAGAGGTCCACAAAAAGCCATCCATCTTAGTTACTGTTCTGTTGCTGTGAGGAGACACCATGAGCAGGGCAGCTTATAAAAGACAGCATTAGACTTAGAGGTTATGGTCTCAGAGGGTCAGTCCATGACCATTATGGCACAGTACCTGAAGCTTACACCTGACCGCAAGCAAGAGGCAGAGACAGAGCTAATTAGGTCTGGCATGGGTTTTTGAAACCTCAAAGCCCACCTCCAGTGACACGCCTCCTCTGACAAGGCTACACCTCCTAATCCTTCCTAAACAGTTCTATCCAATGGGGACCAAGCATTTGAACATGAGCCTTTGGAGGCCATTCTTGTTCAATCCACTATACCATGTTTTCATTGGTTGTTGCCCAGAGGAGTGAAGAAGCTTGTTCTGTTTGGGAAGATTTTATAACTCTGACCTGCTGTCCTAAAGCACAGAGTACAAAAATTGCTGCTAGAGCCCTCACTGACCTTGTTCAGTAGTGGCCTTTCGGTTAATTATTGGCCTCTAAAATACGTTTCTTATCTTGCTGCTTACAAGAATAGAAAAGTCCAAGCTAACAAGTAACTGAACTTTTAAAAATTTCATATAGAAACATGTAAACTCCAAACTGCTTGACTTGAATTATGCTAATAGTTGTTATTGTGGAGTCACAGCTCTAGCATCAGTGTCAGGATTTTACTTGGTAAATAAGATTGATTCCCATAACTATAAACAGTGTTTAACACTCTGATAGCATGGAGGAGAAAGTATCTGTTGTTGTTGGGAGGTTTTCAGGCCTCTCTCTCCATCATATAGCACACACTAATCTCCTACTGAAAGCAGAGAACAGGTGCAGACCCAGCCTTGTGTAGAGAATACACTCCGGTGACTCTTGGGATTCTTTTGTGTTCTTTGTTTTGATCCCAGGCTGGCTTCATACTTGCTATGTAGCTGAGGATGATCTTGAACTTACAGTCCCTGCTTCTACCTTCCAAGTATTGGGATTATAGACATGCACCACCACACCTGACTGTACCTCTTTTATGCTTACCTAGAAAGACAGAGGTGTAAGGTTGGCTGGCATTCCTGATTTTCTTCTATTGATCTTGACTAAACTATTTGCCTTTAAAAAATACAGACAACTGAATCTGTTTGAAGTGGCTCCTGAGCATCTAAGGAGTCATGAGGGCAGTTCGATAAGTCCTGACTTGAGTCTTTTCCTCAGGAATGTCACCACGTCACCTATTTCCTGCTGTGAACTGCTCTGCTTCAGATCTGCCCCCCAAGGGTCTGGGTTGATAAGCACTGGGCACCACCACTCTCCCCGGTAGCCATGGTAGCCATGGCCCATTGCACTTGTTATACTTGGTTGGGATTTCACTTTTGGGATTTTATCTTTTTCTTTAAAAACTTACTATGATCTGAAGCAGTGGACAGGAAAAGAGAGCAGCCCCTCTGCATCTAGTCAGAGCCAGTACCTTTAGGTCAGAGTGAGACATCTGCTTCTCCAGAGCTTTAGCCAAGACTAAAGGAAGCTGGCTATGCTGCGTCATTGAAGACGGTGAGCTGGAACATTGAAGATGATGCCATTTGAACCGTTGTACTGTTGCAGTGCATATTTACTGTTAGTTTATGGTCTGGTTGTCTTCCTTCAGATATGGCATAGGATCTGTCAAGATTCAAGACAGTTTGAGATCGCTATGGCAGGTTTGGTGTAGCCATACAGAATCTTACTNCATTTNGTTAAGTAACTTGGCCTCATTTTGAAAAGTAGTACTTTCAGAATTAAGAAAAGCTATGAAGACATTTCTGCTTAAAGAAACCCTGACCTCATTTTCCACTGAGCACCGATGGTGCTGAGGGGTGTGCATTATGTATTAGGTATAGCTAGGTGTTTTATGTACACATTGAGCTTGTGGACAGACAGGGAACTACGTGACTAATTTGCTGCATCATTGAAAACTTAGAGGTATTTTTGTCAATAATTTATGTTTTAATAAATCATGTAAAATCTATTCTGATGCTTATTTAGAATAATCCTACTCTCTGATAACTCAAGTTTTTCAAAGAAATTTGCAGTTATAAAAACCAACAATTCTCAACCTTGCTCACATTTATCAAGAAGACACAAAGACAACAGGATGAAGTTTTAGTCATTTNTATTTATTTGCTAGTAAGGCAAAAGAATCCCTTAGAGCCCTGTGGAAAGTAAGAAGTGAGCTGGAGGTAGTACTATGGAGAGTCCAGGCGAGAAGTGTGATCTGTATGGATGGTGTCAAACTGTGCTTGGCACAGCAGTCCATACTCCACCCTGCAGGCCTTGCCCCTCTTTCAAGAAAGTTACCATAGTGTAGTGGTTACCAGNTCTCAGTGATGGTAAGCCACTGGTGACAGTGCAGTTATAGCCTCTAAGGCAGGAATGTACTAAATTAGATACTTTGAATAAAATGACTGTAGTAAAAGTGCACAACGGGCCAATGTCACTGCACCAGCACACATTGAGTCTTGCTGTCACTGGGAGAGGAGGCATCTCCTGAGTTGCCTGACAGCTTGTTGGGGTTGTACATGTAGTTTGTAGTCTCTCCATGACAGTGTATATTTCAGAGAAAGCTCTTGGCCAAAGGATTTCTTTTCTGAACCCAGTTGGCAGTGCAAAGAATAGTTTCTTGATGGGGGTGGTCATGGTGGCCATCCATGGCCTGTCCATAACATCCCCACCATTGCTGCTCAGCTGCACCTTGGCCAAGTATGAGGTACCACTTTCCCATCTTCTCCCTTCACCTCTCCAGGAGAAGTCCTGGTGTTCCTAGACAGCCACTGTGAAGTGAATGTGATGTGGTTGCAGCCCTTGCTGGCCGTCATCCGTGAGGATCCACACACTGTTGTGTGCCCCGTGATTGACATCATTAGCGCTGACACACTTGCCTACAGCTCATCCCCAGTGGTACGGGGAGGTTTCAACTGGGGGCTGCACTTCAAGTGGGATTTAGTTCCTGTATCTGAGCTGGGAGGTGCTGACGGAGCCACTGCACCAATAAGGTAAGCGAGGCTTCCTTAGAGAAGAACAGTTTATTAAGGACAATTCTTCTTTGTAAGGGGCAAGGGTCTTGACTTAACTTACCCGGTAAAAAAAATTTTGAAGCCAGGTGCTACAAAGAGAGACCCTATCTCGAAAGCACAACAAATTTTGTTTTCGTTTTTTGTTTGTTTGTCTTTGAAACAGAATTTATTTGTTTAACAGTTCTGGCTATCCTGGAACTCACTCTGTAGACCAGGCTGGCCTCAAACTCAGAGATCTACCCCCAGTAAAGATTCTTAGGTGGTATAGTTTTATATAAACCCAGCCCAGAGTTAAGAGTAAGAAATTGTCAGTGCCCCTAACTCTTGTGTAGTTTGTGAGAGAGGCAAATAGGTAACTGTTTGCTGGGGTAGTGTGGGCGCCCCTGTGTGCTGTGGTCTGTGTCAGACTCATCTCCAGTTCATCACTATAGGCTGAGTATCTCTTTGTCTGGGACTAGAAGTGTTTTAGAGTTCATATATTTTTGTTGTGTGTTGGAATATTTGCATATCCATAATTGGATATTTTGTGATGGAATCCAAGTGTGCAATGCACTTGTGTTTCATACTTTTTGCACAAGACCTGAAGGTAACTTGATGCAGCCTTCAGCAACCTCTGTTGCAGACAAGAAGTCATATCAGTCTTTTTTAATTTTTTCAATTTTTTATACAATATATTTTTGTCATATTCTTTCCCCTCACCAACTCCTCCCAGATCTNCCTCTGTACCCACCCAACTTCGTATTCTTTCTTAAAAAACAAACTCAAGAACAAAACAAAGCACACACAGAAACACACTCATCTCCCCAAAGAGTCCATTTTTTGTTGAGCAACTATTCCAGTGCATGGGCCTGCTTTGGGTGTGGTTGATAGACCCAGTGTCACCCTATTGAAGAGAAGTTATTTTCCCTATCAATTGCAAATACAGTCTTGGCTGTTTTTGTTCTGATTTCTTTGAAAATATTTTTTTTCAAAATGTTTTTCAGACATGTATAAATAGGTTTTGTTGTTTTGTTTTTTAAAGACAGACTGGGTCATGTCATGTAACTGCCATGCCTGCAGGACTGGGGATTGAAACCAGGGATTTCTGTCTGCTCTACAAGTCCCCTTACCAACTAAGCCACATCTAGTCCATGTAAATGGTTTTTAGAGTATCTAGTTTTCTCTCAAGCTTTCAGTTGTCTCTTTTTCCTTTGAGTATATTGAGCAGTTCTTTTGAAGTCTGTTTGATAGCCTCATAATGAAAACGTTCACATCTGTTTTTGTTGGAGACTGTCTCTTTTCTGTGACTTACCCTCCCTGGTTGCCTGATTATTTATCTGTCTGCTCTTTTGTTAGACATTCTAGAGCCCTTGTTGAGTATTCTGCCTTTCCTCTGTAGGCAGTTTGGGCTAGTAGAACCCACCTGTGAATCCTTAGCTCCAGGTCAGGGGGTCATCCCCTAGAAGTTGAGATTGAGCCTTTGGGTAGGTGCCTGCTGCAGCTTTTCTCATTGTAAGACAGGGTGCTGTAACCTCAGCCCTAATGATATTGTCCATTGTTGGCAAGCTGCTGTGGGGGAGGGAGGGACCCTCACATGTTAGGNGTTAACAGAATCTCTGGCCTCAAACTAGATTCCAGTAGTGGCCCCTCTACCCCATTCACATGCNAAGTATGATGGCTCTAAATATTTAGAGTTCTAAAATGCTCTAACATTGTGGATGTCACTGCTGGCACAGTCATCCACTTGAGAGCCACTGCTGATGTTTGTCCAGCTCAGAAATTGAGATTGTCTCTGTGGCAGGCCCTGCAGTCAGTTTTTGTCCCAGTGCCTCTACTAGGCCATCAAAAGGAATTATAGTCATTTGAGTTGGGTTTCTATCAAACTCAGTTACAGTAAGAAAAGTACTTTGATACTTAGAATGTAACCTTATGCCAGATATTTAATATAGCAACCCTAGCAATCCAGAGAATTCAGGTATGTGGCCTAGTTTGTTCCCTATTAGATGAAAATGTTGCCTTTTTATCTGTTGTCCTTTGATTGTTTACCTTTTCTCTAATGACAGCTAATCTACTGTGTCCCAGAGTCACAGAGACTTTGTTTCTAATGAATGAGCACAGGCTGTGGTCCTTTTTTAGGTCACCTACAATGGCTGGAGGATTGTTTGCAATGAACCGACAGTATTTCAATGATCTTGGACAGTATGACAGTGGCATGGATATCTGGGGAGGAGAAAATCTGGAAATCTCATTTCGGGTAATTTTGGTTTTGTGTGTGTTCTGTTTTAAATTGTCTGTAATGGAATATAATTGCAGTTTAGGGGCAAAGAGAACCTTCTGAGCAGGTGGGCTCCACCTGCCACCCATCTGGATGCATCTGCAGAGTCCCTGTCACCCATAGCACAGTACTTATTCATGTCTATTTATAATTTTGAAAACATACCACCACAGGGCTTTAAAGGGCAGTTTTTTCTCCAAAATTTTTTCAAGTTGAAAGTTTATATAGATATCATTAGTTCAGTTTTCTTTTGTTCTCTTTTTAACAAAAGTAAATGAATCCCATAAATATTAAATGTATGTACACTCACATATGACACAACATACATATGTTTTAAAAGAACTTTTAAAAAGTTCTTTGAAAAAAATGTGCGTGTTTGCACGAGCACACACATGTGCTATGGTGCTCATGTGGAAGCCAGGGCACGACTTATAGGGAGTGGTTCTCTCTTTCTTCCATGTGGGTCCTGGGGATTGAACTTGAGTCATCAGGCTTGGTGGCAAGCACTTCGACTCAGTGAGCCATCCTGCCAGCCCTGCAACCAAGTGCTTTTGAATCTGAATCACTTGTATAATTTAAAAAAAAAAAAATTTTTGGATTTGGGGAGATGGCTCAGTGGTCAAAGCACTCGCCCTGCAAGCAAGAGTAGAGAAGTCTGGATCCTCAGAGCCCATGTAACTGTCAGGTTGGCATGGCTACTCATCTGTAATTCTAGCCTTGGAACATAGACACAGGATCCCCAGACAAGTTGGCTAGTGAGATGAGCCATACTAGTGAGCTCTGGGTTTGATTGAGACCTTGCCTCAAAAGGATAAGGTAGAAAAGTGGTAAAGGGAGATCCCACCCCACCCCCCTTTACAAGATACATTATTTATGTAGTTTATATATATGGGTGTTTTGTTTGCACGTACATCTGCACACCAAAAGAGGGCGCTAGATCCCACTATAGATGTGGTTGCTGGGAACTGAACTCAGGACCTCTGGAAGAGCAGCCAGTGCTCTTAACCTGCTGAGCCATCTCAAGCCCCAAGATTCCCAATATTAACCTTAGGCCTAATGTTCATTCTCATGTATGTGCACTGCATATGCAGCACGCCACACACATGCAGACATGTGTGCATATACAGGAACGCCACACACATGCAGACATGTGTGCATATGCAGAAATGCCACAAACATGTAAGAAAAACAAGTTGTTTTCCTAGAAACAAAGTGTCTAAAAGAAAGGTCNTGAGAAATAGAAGACCATCTGGTATGCATTCCTGTCTTTAAATCCTTAAGAGCAAGTCCATTAATGCAACAAAGGATGATAGCACAATTCATNCACATGGGAGCAAATGAATGTTTTCAGAATTTGTTGCATTTTTAATCTCAAGAAGGCCTGATTTTTAAATGCCCCTACTTTCTTCTGAGTCCATCTTGATCAAGAAACACCTGTAAGTTGCTTAGCCACCATTCATAAAGGTTAGTGCATGTGCTGCCTCAGTCTGAACTGACCGTCGATGCCTGTTTGCTTCTGCCTAGATCTGGATGTGTGGNGGTAAGCTCTTCATCATCCCTTGCTCAAGAGTAGGACACATTTTCCGAAAAAGGCGGCCATATGGATCTCCAGAAGGCCAGGACACCATGACACACAACTCCCTGAGGCTGGCACATGTCTGGTTGGATGAGTACAAGGTGAGTGTCTGTGTCTGGCCTTTCATTCCATTCATGTGTCGTTCTCCTTGCTTGACCTTCACTGCTGTGCCATTTCTCTTTGGGCTTCGTTTCACCCAGGATTCACTTGGTTTTGGTTCTCACCTGACTTTTTTTTTTTTGGTTTTTCGAGACAGGGTTTCTCTGTGTAGCTTTGGCGCCTTTCCTGGAACTCACTTGGTAGCCCAGGCTGGCCTCGAACTCACAGATCTGCCTGGCTCTGCCTCCCGAGTGCTAGGATTAAAGGCGTGCGCCACCACCGCCCGGCCTCACCTGACTTTTCTGAGACTGACCCTGTAAGCATTGGAAGCAGCTCTGTTTTAGTGCGCTGATCCTTCTGGGCCCATCAGAGTTAGGGACTCCACAGAAGTGGGCTGTGCTTCTTCACGCACTGGACTTGACTGCTCACTCGGGATTCCTTTCCCATTTCTATCCTACCTTATACGTTGTTTTCTTTGCAGCATCTTTGTCAAGTATAATTTGCATGTTAATTTTAGAGCATTTTGTTATATCAAAAAGAAATACTGTACTCTTCATGTTTCACCTCTCTGTCCACAAGCCCTAGACAATCACATCTGTCTCCTGGCTCCAGTCTTTTCTAGAACTCCCATACATTTGTGCCCTTCTCTGTGGCTTTCACTTGGCATTTGTGTTTAGGCTGGGCGGTGTTGTAGCTGGTCTCAGCACTTCACTACTTCCCATTGCTCAGGGATACTCTATCCATCTGGCTATCACCTGGTGGGCATTTGGGTTTTTTACACATTAACTTACGAAAATGCTGCTGTGATTATTTGTTTGCAATTGCTACTGTCATTGAAATGGGTTGGTCTCGAACTTGTGCCATCCTTGTGCCTTCATGCTCTGGGATTACAGGCGTGCATGCACTAGTATGCCTGGCTAAGTACCTGAGCTCTTATTTTGGAGACAAAAGATGGATAACAGAATGTACAGTAATCTGCAACCCTGTGAGGTAAATGGAAATGGCAGCAGATGCCCAGGCTGTGAAGTGCCGAGGAGGGAGCTGGGAGCAGAGATAGGGGCTCAAAGCATGCCAAGGTTCTGTTTATCTCCTTCCCTCTCCTAACCCAAAGCTCTGGGGGCTCAGCTCCTTGTGAATTGTTAGTATCCCTGTGTGACAGAGATCTCACAATGGCTTGCTGACCTCTAGGTTCTGGCCACCCACTCAGGTTTGCAGGGTCTAACTCATTTCCATAGTCAGATGAATACAGACACTTAATGTGTTTGCTGTGTAGACACTGCATGCCTGAGTGAAGCAGCAGCAGCTGTTTTCCTGTAAGAACACCACTGAAGAGACAGCAATCCGCCAAGTCAGTAGTCACGTGAACGCTTCACGTGGCGTACAGTCGAGTGAGCTGAGTGCTGAGCTACACTGTTCCCCAGGAGCTTTTCAAAGTGAGCCAGGGCTTGTAAATGATAAACTTCAACTCTACCAGCAGGGCATGCTACCCTATGCCTTTAATCCCTACAGAGGCAGCTGGTGTTTCAAGGCCAGTCTCATGAGCTCCAGGCCAGCCAGGGATACAGTTGAGACCCTGTCTCAAACACAAAACAAAAATACCCCATCATTATGAGCTTGAAAGTGTGCCACTATTTAACTTTCCTGATGAAATCATAAATTACTTTATTGTATAGTGAAGTGTGTCAGTATTTGGAAGAACTGTACAGCCATAGACCAGTGTTTTTCAAATAAGTAGTACATGTTATAAAAGTCTTGCATGTAAAAAGAACATTCAAAGAGGAAGCAGGACCAAACGGGAATCTCACTGGTATGATTTCTTACTTTCTATCATAATAAAATGTCAGTTACTGAGTTGTATGCTAGGCATGCTGCTGTGTAGTGCTCCCAGCACTGGGGTGGCTGAGGCAGGACTGTTAATTAGAGGCCATTCTGGGCTGCATGTTTGCACTGTCTCAAAAAAATTACAAATAACTTATATTAAATATTTAACACAAGAATAGCTATAATTATTTGTAATAGCTTTAAAAATACTTCTTCTATTTCAACTACATTTTTTCATGAGGTATTTTTAGAACAGTGAGATGGCTCAGTGGGTAAATATGCTTGCTGCACAAGTCTAGCAACCAGCTTGACTCCAGAACCTACCTAAAGGTACAAAGAGTTGTCCTCCGACTGCCACAACGGTGCCAAGGCACGCACTCCCTCCATCATTGTAAGTTTTTCAACCTACATTGTGAGGGTAAATGTACATATGAGCCAGATAATAAAATATGAGTCTCTAGATGGCAGTGGTTGCGCACACTTTAATCCCAGCACTCAGGAGGCAGAGGCAGGTGGATCTCTGTGAGTTCGAGGCCAGCCTGGTCAATAATGCGAGTTCAAGACAGCCAGAGCGACACAGAGAAACCCTATCTTGAAAAAAAAAAAGTTTCTACTAATGAATTAAAAAAATTTAAACTGTTGTTTTTTTGGTTTTGTTCTTGTTAGTGGTACTGTCTCTAAGATAGGATCTTACCATGCAGTCTTGACGGCCTGGAGCTGCCATATAGACTGGGCTGATTTTGAACTCACAGAGATCTGCCTACCTCTGCATCTCTAGTGCTGAGATTAAAGGTGTGTGCAACCATGTCTTGCTCAGTTTTAATATTAACATGGTTGGTATCTGGAATCCTGGATCTTCAGCTCATGTTGAGAGTAACAGAGGCCAGACTTCGAGCCCCTCATCTCACACATAATCTGCTGTGCTGTGTTCTGTTGCTGTGAAGAGACACCATGACCATGGTAACTTTTATAAAGGGAAACATTTAATTGGGGCTGGTGTACAGTTCAGAGGTTTAGTCTATTATCATCATGGCGGGAAGCCATGGCAGCATGCAGGCAGATAAGGTGCTGGAGAAGGAGCTGAGAGTCCTACATCTTCTTGCAAACAATAGGAAGTCAATTGAGACACTGGGAAGTGTCTTGAGTATATGAGACCTCAAAAGCCCTCCTCCACAATGACACACTTTCTACTAGTGCCACTCCCTTGGGGGGCCATTTTCTTTCAGACCACCACATCTGCTAACTTAAGAGTTTTCTCCAGTTTGTCCTCTGTGAAATCAAATACATCTTGAGTTTATGTTATGGTAGTGACAGGCATGTGGAAAGTTCCCATTGATATTTTGACATTAAGAAAAAACAGGACTGTGTTTTCCTCACAGAATGTGTGATGTATTTCCAGCAGCAAATTCCATTTTTCTTTTTTTAAACTTAGGAGCAGTATTTTTCCTTAAGACCTGATTTGAAGACTAGAAGCTTTGGAAATATCAGTGAGCGTGTTGAATTGAGGAAGAAATTGGGCTGTCAATCATTCAAGTGGTATTTGGACAATATTTACCCTGAGATGCAGATACCTGGCCCAAATGCCAAACCTCAGCAGCCCATCTTCATCAACAGAGGGCCCAAGCGCCCCAGAGTCCTTCTGCGTGGACGGGTGAGAGAGCAGTCCTATCTGAGGGCTTCACTGGGGGGAAGCATAGCAGGAAGGGCTTTGAGGTCCTGTGATAAATGACGATCTAGATGTAGTTTTCTAAATTACAGTTTTGGGGGATTTCCCTCTACTCAAGTAGAAAAGCTTAGAAATTTTAATGTGTGACATTAAATTTAATGTGACACCCAGGTCAAGATGCTGTACTCATTGTGTTGGAGGGACTGGGACCTTATGTAGATTATGTATCAGCTTCCAAGAGTAGAGACACAATCGGACAAAGGCAGTGTGAGACTTGAAGAGACTCAAAGGGAGATGAGCAAGAAAATGCAGCAGCTGTTACTGGTCAGTCTTAGCTCTAGGAACCAACTTCAGACAGAGACAACAGGGGACAGTTAAGTTGGTGTGACGTGCAGTGAGATTTCACACCCAACACACCGGCAGTCTTCAGAGCTTAGCAGAGGGCACACTGTGGACCCTTTCCAGTTGCACTTAAGGCTTAAGGGGTCTGCTGTTCTGAGTTCTGAGTAATTTCTAAAACTGGCATTCTGGAGGCTGGAGAGATGGCTCGGTTGATAAAGCACTTTGCAACTCAGTGTGAGGATTGGAGTTTGGAGCCTTAGAACCCATGTAGACACTGGACACTGGTGGTCCACTTGTAATCTCAGTGCTTGGGAGGCAGAGACGGGATCCTTGGAGCAGAGCCAGTGAGCTCTGGGTTTATTTGAGAGACCTTGTACCTCAGTGAACAAGGGGGAAAGCTTGCACAAGCATGCACACACACCCATACCTGTACACACACACACACAGACAGAAAGCTGGTGTTCTTGTGGGTTTCCCTCTTTAAATTCCTAAGGCACATCTTCCAACTTTTGTATTTCAGAATTGAGCCTAGTACTTTTCTCCTTGTTTACTTTATAAAACCCCAAACAACCATCAAGATGTTTACTGGGTGTTTTTCTTAAGTAAAGAGAGATATTTTGGGCCCATATAGTTGAAATCCCTTCCAGCATAATTCTTGATCTTGGTATCGCTGTTGGAATGTCTTGGTAGTTCTGTGTATCCAAGTCAGCATATACATAGTGTACTTAAAAAAAAAAAAAACACAAAACAAAAACTGAAAAAAAATGTTTAAACAGGGTTTTGCTGTGTAACCCAGGCTGGCTGGCCTCAAATTCATGATCTTCCTGCTTCAGTTCCATGAGTACTTGGATTACAGGCCTAAGTCACCATTTCCTGTCTTCATCTTAGCTCCTGGTTTCTTCCTTGGGACTGTAAAACAGCATTTCCCACTACAGGCACACATCGCCCAGGCACCAAGATGTCTGCATGGGAGTCCTCAAGAACCCTGTTTTCTTTTGCAGCTCTACCACTTGCAGACCAACAAATGCCTGGTAGCCCAGGGCCGCTCCAGCCAGAAAGGAGGCCTGGTGCTGCTTAAGGCCTGTGATTACAGAGACCCAACTCAGGTGGGTGATGCCTCCCAGTGCATAGCCACTGTGGGGAAGGAAGCATATGTGGGCAGACTCAGGACATCAGAGGTTTAGTACTGTGGCTTTTCTTAAGTTTTATGTTACAGATAGATGACTTTAGAGAGTATTTAAAATAACCGCTTCTGTCTTCTCCGTGCTCCTCTGCTCATTGCTTGTCAGTTGTTTAGACCTTTGTGCTCTTTGCTGTGGTGTACTCTTCTTCAAACCTTAAGTCCTCANTAGATGAACCAGAGTCAAGATTTTCCTGACCAGTTTTTACAGCTCATTAGAGGACAATCTCAACAGAATTTTGGTTCATTGCATCACTTAATTTCAGTTAGTCTTTTCAATACTAAAATGTAAGCAGGTAACATTTCAGTTTGTTACCATCATTTCAGGCTTACTTATGTGACAGCATAGCCTAACAGTGATTGAAACTCACAGCTCCGTCAGGACTGGTCTGTGGTGATTGTCACTCCATTTTGGCATAGGAATAGAAAACAACTCCTGGGCCTTTTGATAACTGGAATGTATACTTGTACATTTCTAGAATATACTGCCTTAAAACAAAACAAAACATTGTTTTATTACGTGAGTGTGCACACATAGAGGTCAGAGGACAAGTTGCAGCAGTCAGTTCTCGTCTCTGATCACATGGGGACAGGAATGGAACTTAGGTCATGGGTGGCCCAGGTTGAAATCCGCCATCTCACAGCAGACACTGCTACCTGGAATTGGGGTGTGATAGTCTACAGAAGGGTGGGACAGCAGATGCACACCGTCACCCGGCAGATGGGGACCATGGTAAATAATGAGCTTTACATGCACTTGCCCACACCTCACCGTCACCCGGCAGATGGGGACTGGTAAATAATCACTTGCCCACACCTCTTGTGGCTCCTCAAAGCTTTACAGGTCTGTGAATTAAGAGAATTCTGTCACTAAACCCTAAAACTGGAAATGATTGACAGTGACATCATCACTTGAATTCAGTTAAATCAGTCTACCACTGTCTGGGTGTCTCCCGGATAACACTCTGTTAAGTTGGCTGAGAGGAGAAGCTTTNGAAGGCTTTGTCCGTGGTTGATGTTCACCTTGCCACAGCAAAGGGGGCAACCACGGTGGGGGCAAATGCAGAGGAAGCCCCTTTACCACCTGTCCAGAATGAAAAGGAGAAGAGGACAGTGTTCCGCAATCCCCTTCAAGGACACTCCCTAGTGACCCAGAGCCATCTCTTTAGGCCTCCCTCATTTCCCAGTTCACGGTTTCACGGTTTCAGATAGTTGAGGCAGTGCTCTGACCAGTGTGTCTGCTGTGGAGACCACAGAGAGCACATTGTGAAGTGTTAGTTAGCCAGGCCTTCATTCCAGTACTTACAGCAACACTTGTTTTTTAAAATCTTTTTTGTTTTTGTCACTAGATCTGGATTTATAATGAAGAGCATGAATTGATTTTAAACAACCTCCTTTGCCTGGACATGTCAGAAACTCGCTCTTCAGACCCACCCCGACTCATGAAGTGCCATGGGTCAGGAGGCTCCCAGCAGTGGACCTTTGGGGTGAGGAACTTGCTATAATAAACACGGGCTTTAACTAGTCCTGATGAGTCTACATCTTTCCTGCCTGCTGCAAGAATGTTTGTTTTTAAATAAAAGCAAGTCCTTTTTTCTTTCCAGAAGAACAATCGGCTGTACCAAGTGTCTGTTGGACAGTGCCTGAGAGTGGTGGACCTGATGGATCAGAAGGGCTCCGTTGGCATGGCAATCTGTGATGGCTCCACCTCCCAACAGTGGCGCCTAGAAGGTTAAGGTGGACGCTGGCTGGAGACAACATAATTCACCAGGTTTTGTCACACCTGCCATACATCAAGGTGCTTTATGCTTGTCTGACCCCAGCAGACAAGACCCTTGGTGGAAGGTGACCATCACAGGAGTAGAAGGTGCTTCACTGGGACTTGGGTTATTTCTGAGCTGCTACTAAGGTATTCTTCTTTATCCAGGGAAAACAGAAAATAATTCTAAAGAGTTGGGTCTATTAGTACAAACCCAGGAAGCAGGCATTTCTATTTATTTTTCTCTTGGAAATGGAATGGTTTCTGTCTAATCAGGAACTTGTCACAATTTCCTTTCATAGAGGACTTCATAGGAGATTTTTTTCTACTATCATTTGTTTAATGTTCCTAATAGATTTTAAAACTGGTTGAATGCATAATGCTTTTAGCATCAGAAGGTATCATGTATATTTAAGAGGCATTTAACTATTATAAATTATTTTGATGACTTAATAGGCTGTCTACATTAAATAAAGGATCTTTTTGATCATTTGACTAGGATTTATGCCTCTTCCATCTTCTGATTTGCTGTGGGACCGGCCTGTGGTCTGGATGACCTGGGAATATGATGGGAACACTAAGCTAGCCGGCAGTTGCTCACTTCAGGAAGTGGCCATTCCTTAGCTTGACCTGAATGAATTTGGGTACAATAGTTTGGCTGTGAAACTCTTTTCTACAACTGCTAAGTACAAGTATCTCAGAGAAAAATTTCATAAAAGTCTGCAAATAAGCACGAAAATACAAGGTGATTCCCCCTGCTCCAAATTTCTGTTTGTTAAACCCATTTTACATCTGTGATATGTATCCTATTTTACCTGTCAGACTTCAAAGACTAGGAAGTAAAAGGCAGTGAGTGAATTTAAACCCAGCAATAACAATGAACACACTAAGTATCATGTTACCAAAGGTTTCCTTTAGAAGGTCAGACTGGATAAGATGGAAGAGCAACCAACTGCAGGCTGCCTGTAAGAAGCTCACTGTAAAAATGGACAGATGGGCAGACATTCTAGTGAATGATCCACCCATTATCCACCCATCTGATAGTAGCTGTTAACATGAGGTAGAGTAGATTCAGCAGGAAGTGCTACTAGAGGTAGGAAGAGGGTTCTTTCCCTATGACAAAAAAGAAGTAATCCNGAAACTTATACAGCTAATAGCTTCCAAATACACATCTGTCTACAGTTATAGTGAGACATTTCAGTAGCATGCCTTCCAAAACCTCATAGACACAGGTAAACAGGACACTGACTCCTTGACAATACACAGTATCAACACCAGAACTCGTGTTCTCATGTACACATGACCCATGTCAGGTAGACTACAGTCCAAGGTGTCAAATAAAAATCAACTTATAAAACCTTCAAATAGTTTGAAACTGATTCACTTCCACTTGTGGGTCAAAGACAAAATTAAAAAGTTGTTTTAAAATGTCCAAAGATGAAAACATAGCAGAATGTGTATGGTGTGCTACCAAATTACTTGGAAATTTTATAATCACTAGTTACCTGTAATAGAGATTAATCTTAGAAAATCCTACCTTAGATGGAAAAAAAGCAAATTTGAAGCTCAAGGCAGAAGTAAATTTGAACTGTCAGAAGAGAAATGAAATAGAAGCCAAAAGGAAGAAAAACTTGGTGGCATCAGCAAGAATGGTGACCAGCCCAGTGAAGGGAAACTCATTTGTTGGGGCCATAGCAGAGTATGGTTGTGGAGAGGCAGGCAGGTCAGTCAAGGGACTCAAACTGTCCACACAGAAGGCTGCACTCAGCATTCACAGCAGCTTTTATTGATTCCCCAACTAGAAAAAAGTGGCAAAAAGAGTTTGGTAGGATAAAAGCTCAGCAAAAACTCTGGAGAGCTGCCCAGAGAATGAAGACGAGAGCTAGATGGAACGCTGGTCTGTCGCCAAGACTCTCAGCCAGGAAGAACAGTTACAATTACAGTGTGTCTACCAAAGGGCTTCATGAGACCCTCTGAAGAATGCGGAAAACAACTTAAGGGCTCCAAGGATCTGAGGCCCCCGAGAAGTGACAAGGCCCTGAGGTTCCTTAACATCTGATAGCTTCCTGACTCTTGCTCTCAATTCAGGTTTCTTTGCTGTAACACACTTAATGAGTGCCATTGTAGAGATGACTTGACAAGTGACTTTATGAGATGAAGTAATACATCTCAGCATATTTATCTGTATAGAATTCTGGCCCCCCAGGTTACTTGTTGCTTTGTACAAGGTACCAACCATTACCTCTGATGATACAATTTTAATCTGCATAAAAAAATGTTGGTAGGGAGGATGGGGAGAGCTAGAAGTGGAAGGAAAATTCCTCAGCCAATTAAAGTACATTGATAGGTAACCTCATTTGATGTGAAAGTGATTTTGTGCAAAAGGCAAGGATCCCTGTACTGTCTCATATATATATATATCTATCTCAGGAGCCTTATGCTTAGGACCCTAGACAGGGCAGTCCAGCAAGAAGACTTGTAAAATGAAGCAAGAAAAGTATCATTTGCAGAATATGACCAAGTATGCAGAAAAATCATAGAAAGTCTTCAAAAATACTTCCACAAACTGTTCCTGGTCACAGTGCTCCATGACTTGTCTACCTCACAGAAGCAGAAATGCACACACAGCCATTTTGCATTTGCAAATAAAGTATGCAGGCCGGGCAGCATGGTGGTGCAGAGAGGCAGGCGGATCTCTGAGTTCACAAACACAGTAAGTTTCAGGCTAGCCAGGGTTATATAACAAGACCC
>LZPO01108094.1:46046-58841 GCA_001675575.1 Neotoma lepida | reverse complement strand
AGAAAAGAAAAAAAAACAAAATAAAACAAAACAAAAAAACAAAATAAACCCTTTCTTCCTTAAGTTACTCTTGTCTCAGCAGCAGGAAAAGAAACTAAGACACCTAGTAAGTGCAAAGACTTAGGTTCACTCTCCAGTGTACACAAACAAGATCTGTAAACTACTTTCTTACTGACATTACAGTGTGTTATAGGCAACCATGTGGTAAGGATGTGCCTGCTNAATTTTTCAAAAAAAGTATATTAGCTCATAAATAGGACTTCACCAATTGATTTACAAAAAAAAACGAGGCTTTCATCAAAATTACGTTGCTTCTACTAAGGAGGACACTTCTGATAAAAAATTCATCATAAGGAGAAAATCGACTAAAAATACATTATACAATTATCCTCTTTAAAGAGTATTTATCATCAATGAACATAGGTCCACAGAATGAATCTAAAGAGAAAAGCTCTCATTCTGTAATGGTCCTAGTTTGTTAATCAATGAAAACAGTAAAATCACTATGTTGTAGGTGCACTGTGTTGGCATCTATGACTTGAAGGAAGATAGCCGAGTCCAAAGCCCTAATCTAACAGTTAACTAATGAGCAAGCATGCCACCTGACCTAGGCTAACGTGCCAGTCTCTTTAAGTGTCAAGTGGTAATAACAGCAATACCTTTAAGTTGTAGACAAGGTCAAATAAGACAAGACAGGTGTTTCCAAGAGTGTTCATTACACAGGAAATATTTCTATTTCTATAAACCAATACACTCTGAACCTCTTATCTGCCTCTAGTATTAATATTTCAAGTTCTTTAAAATTTGTAACTTAAAACAAAGGCAAAGTTTCAGTTCTGGTGTACAATTCTATGTATTATTAGCACACAGAGAAATTATATCATTATCATAATCAAGAAAGTGTTCTACTATAGAAAACTCCCCCATGTCTCTTCTTTGGAATCAAACTCTCTGTCTTCCCCAAAGTTACTGCTAATATACTGTTCATCTTTGTAATTCTTGTCATTTCAATGTTACATAAATTATTGGGAATGGCTTATTTTTGTTCAATGTAATACTCTTGAAATACAAGTTGTATGCATGTATCAGCAATTTCATTCATTTTATTACTACATATTATTCCAATCAAAAGGGTGCACTAAACTTTATTATTATCCCAAACCTTGTGTTGGGAGGTGGTGTCTGCTGTGGAACAACCCTTCTGTACACTATATGAATANATCTTGCTATGATTGGTTTAATAAACAAGATGACTGACCAATAGCCNAATACGATAAAGTTAGGCAGGAAAGCCAAACTGAGAATGACGGGATGAGGAAGGGTGGAGTCAGAGAAGATGCCAGCCAGCTAGAAGCTGAGGAAGCAGGACATGTAGAAAGTGAAGTAATAAGCCATGAGCCACATGGCAAAGCATAGATAGATTAAAATATGGGTTAATTTAAGTGTAAGAGTTATTAGCTAGTAACAATCCTCAAAGCTATCGGTCGAGCCTTTAGAAGTAATATTAAGTCTCCATGTCAGTTATTCGGGAGCTAGTGGATGGGACAGAAACTTCTGTCAACAGGTGTCTTTTTTCCTTTTCTCTCCTTGAATGGGATTTCATTGTGTTACATATGCTGGTACTAAACTCATGAACTCAAATAATTCTTTCTAGTAGCTAGGACAACAGGTATGTGCCACTGTACCCAGCCTATAAACATTTATGAACAAACATTAAGAACCCTAATTCATTAAGGTAAATAACTGAGTGAACTCTGAACTCATCTTGAACACTTCATTTTAAACTTTTAAAATTCAAAGTCATTTTAAAACTTTACAACTTTAAATAATTCTTAGAAATATCTGGTATATGATGGAAGAAAACAGCAAACTGGTTTCAATTTTGGAAATAAATCCTTTTTCAAGATATTCTAGTTTTTTGTTCCCTCTTTTGTGTTACTGTTTTTTGTTTGTTTGTTTGTTTTTCATTTGTTTTTGTTTGCTTGTTTGAGACAGGGTTTCTCTGTGTAGCCCTGGCTGTCCTGGAACTCACTCTGTAGAACAGGCTAGCTTCGAACTCACAGAGATCCACCTGCCTCTGCCTCCTGAGTACTGGGATTAAAGGCGTGCATCACCACTACCTGGTTGTGTTACTGTTTTGAAGGCACTTGAGAGTAAACTTAGTATCTCATGCATGCTAGGCAGGCACTGTACCACCGAACTATAGCTCTATCCTTCACTTCAGTGATGATTCTTAAGATCAAAATAAGAAATAAGCATAAAAATATACTACGAAATTCGGGCGATGGTGAAGTTGGGCGATGGTGAAGTTGGGCGATGGTGGTATATGCCTTTAATCCCATAGCACTCAGGAGGCAGAGACTGGTGATTTCTGTGAGTTTGAGGCCAGCCTGGTCTACAGAGTGAGTTACAGNACAGCCAGGGCTAACAGAGAAATCCTGTCTTGAAAAACCAAACAAACAAAGAACTATGGAAAAGAATCACCACTCAAATACTATAACTGAACTTTCACTAGAAATCAGAGAGCAGAGGACATAGTAAAGATATACATGGAGGCAACCAAGTACTTGCCAGATCTGATTCTCGTTTCAACCTAGAGTATCTCTATGAGCCACTTCCTCAAGAAAGCCTTAATTTGTCAAATGATGTGAGAGTACGTGTATGATACAGAAATTTAATTTTCCTTTTTCTTAAAAAAAAAAAGAAAAAGTCTTACTATGTACCCCTAGCTGGCCTGAACTCACTATTTAGACAGAGGAAGTCTTAGAGATCTACCTGCCTCTGCCTCCCAGGTGCTGGGATTAGAGCTGTGTGCCACCACATCTGGTACAGTGATTTCTTAGTACAAAAGAAACAGTTACTTAATCCAATCATTCCAGGGTCACTGAAAGCCTATAAAAATAGTTCTAATTCAGAGTTGTAAAGTCAGTCTCTTCAGTGGCAACCAGTAAGCTAGTTAAATGTCAGCAAGCATTGCTCAGACAGGACTAGGCAGGTACTTCCCTGGTAAGAGGTAATAGAGTAGCGTAATTTGCATGCCATTTAACAGCACAAACTAAAACCCTGAGCCAATGAATGAATGCCACACCAAAACAGCTCTTCAACTGTGGACCACTTCCATTTACAAACCTGTCTATTACCTGCTCAAGCTGTTTCTGAACCATACTCTGCTGCTCAGTAACATGCTTGAGCTGCTCTGCATCCTCCTCTGGGAACTCTCGCCCTGCCTTCTTGGCTGTGCGCTGTTTGGCTGAAAGGGCTTTCTTTGATTTTCTGTGTGCACCGATTTGTTCTTCAAGATACTTCTGTTGCATCTGAAGAAGCTGCTGAGTCTCCTGNAGCCATTCTTCATACTGCTTACGTTGAGAATCATCTGAGGGAAAAATCAAAATTACAAGTGTGTTAATTTTCTAAAGAGTCCAAGATGATTAAAAGTTAAACAAGTTCATTTGTAAGAAGATACAATTTCTTCAAGAATATTTAAAAGAAAAATTGAAAACAAAATTCTAAATATTAGAGTCCTATATAACTATAAAGTATCAGCTTTTAGAAAAGAATTTATTCAAGAAAGCCAGAAAATGCTTGATTAAAACACTTGTTAANTTNATACTTATAAGTTCTGAAACTCCAATCTTCCAAAAGGACCATCAAATTATCTAATCCATAAACCAAACTGTATATTAAGTTGTATGTGCAATTTATTAATTCAGTTTTACAGACCAAAGAGGCAAGGAAGATATAACCCACTAACTTCCAGAGCATGGATTAGGTAGTCATTTCCCATGCTGATTTCTCTTAGTTTATAATATCTTCCCTACATCTTAGTAGTGTCTGGGGGTATATAAATATATTAGACAGGGAGGTGAAACCCAGAATATTTTAGAAAGAAGCAATTTGAAGTTAACATTTTATAAAGGAAATATGTAAGCTGAAAAGACTGATTAACTCATTAATTTTTTAATTTCTATGTCTACCAGGGGAGGTGACAGCTAACCAAGCAAACTCTTCCTCAACTCTAAAGACTGGTAACGCCTCTCTCCCCATTACATCTTTGTCTCATATTAATATTCCCTCCTTGTTCTCTTAGAGCACTTTATTCCATTGAAGCCAAGTCTCCAAAAAAGGTCATCTCATGTAGTGAAAAATTCTGAGTATTCCTTTTTGACTGACTACAAGACAAAGAAAATCACAATCCTAGAAGGACATTAGCTGAAAATAACATCAATGATAACAGAATATTGTCATACATTAAGATCCAACCAAATCCAATGGGCACAATATAGCCAGAAAAAGCCAGTTGGTTATAGTAGTTTACTTGTTTTTAATACAAATATGTATTCAAATTATGATCATAATTAATGAGGGGGAATTTCAAAAGGTCAGACTTTGGGTTTGTTCCTAAACCCAAAAGTTCTAATATATGTATGAATGTGCAATCTAGTGCACTAAATTTGAAGGGCATTTGTCAAGAACAGGCTTTTTCACAAGGTTTCAGAAGTTCTGCTTCTGGTAGAATGAGACCTACCGCAAGGAAAGCCTTTCTGGTTTCTGGAACCAGGAGAGCAGAGGTGAGCAAAATGAAAGATAATGGTGAAAAAAGTTAGCTAAACAGTCTGAAGATTTCAGAAAGGTTCAGTTTGAGGGAACGTTAAATGCTATCCTGAACCACCTTGGGACCCCTAAGGACAGCTAGAAGGGTTCAGTGGCATCTTGCACACCTGACCTTCACACCATGCTACAACCCAGCTTCTTTTAAACATATCCCTTTGTTTTTCCCCAATAGTGTCCTTGTCATAGGCAGACTGTCATGAGAGCAAACGTGGTTTAATGCTATAGATTGGAAAATGCCAAATCTATTTTAAAAAGAGCAACAATGTTGAAGAAAATAGGGAAGACAATTTCCCTGCATTAAAGTATTTATTTCAAACTAATTCTTCATGCACAGCAGGAAAAAAAGCAATGAAAACACATGCCTGGATGTAAAGATGCCTAGAGGACAGTGAGCGCTGATAAAAGAGAAGGGCACTCAGGCTTACAGTAACACTCCTACACTGACTCCAAGGTTTCAAACAACACAGATAGAGTCAAACAAGCAATCCCCAGAAAACAGGTAACTTATTAGATTTATACTTACTGACAAAGCCTGGACCAAAATTTGGAGGATTAGGCCTAGAAATCTGATGTGTTATACTGCCATCCTAAAATAAGTAAAATTTACAAATATGTTTAATTCCATACTTCAGTTTAAGAGGGGAAAAAAACTTCAAAATGCAGGAAAAAAAAAAAAAGAAAAGTTTTAATTTTCTAAAACATCTTAAAGTTTTTTTTCTTATAAAAACTAGAATAAATTAGTTGGGCAACAGTTTAATATCTGAACAATTATTTCTATCTCTGAACTATATTTTCCATATTTAGTTGAAAAGCAAATAAGGAATTATTCATCTGAAATATAATACGAGGGGTAAATCAAATATTGTCATGGTTAAGCTAAAAATTCACATAAAATCTGATGTTTTGATGATGCCTACCTGGTTTGTTTTGTCAATAAATTCATAAATACATGTTCTAGATTCACTAAACATTACTATATAGCAAAAGGCTAATTATGGCAAGAATTAATGTATTACACATGTAAAAGAAAATATACTTATTATAATGTTAGTCTTGTGTTCTAACTGATGCCTTGCTTCTTTCACAGTGATTGAATAGCTGATAATTTCACAATTTCCTGGCAAGGACCTGATAAATAGAACCTTGAAAAAAACATTCACCCAGTTGACACAACTTTCTGTTAGACATGAACTATGTTCAACAGCCAGAATATGGCATGTTCAATCTTACAGTACTGCAGGATAGCTGGTGCAACATTTGAAATAGCAGTAAAGAGATTCAAGAACTTGCTGAAAGTATACAGTGAATTCATAGTAAAACTGATAATTTTAAAAACTCAACTATGCTTATGCCTTTCTAGTGTATCAAAGGGTGTTTCTCTCTTAATAAGAAAAAAAATTATCTGTATAGTAAATGTAAATTATAACTGGCAGAGTATATGATAATTCCAAAAGTACACAGAGTGAAGTCTTCCCGCAACAAGTAGATACATATTTTAAAAATCAACACAGAAAATAACACACAAAAAACTATTGTTCCCAGACTTGATACCATGAACATCAATGTTTATACTTAGAGTTGATTATAAATGCTCAATATTCAAAAAACAAGGTCATCTCAAGGAATAATTATACCTAATAGAATGATTACGGACATTATTTTTCNCTGTTTCCAGCAGCTTTACACTTTAAATATAATGGATTATTTCCAATGAACAGGATATGAAATGTCTTTCAGAAGTAATAAATGAATATAAAGCCAAAAGCCCAAAGCATTTCGTCTCCTGCTAAGGGACTTTCTGTCCTTAATGTCTACAAATCCTTTGCAGAAATTCTAGTGTTTAAAATCTGTCTTTTGTTTACACAGCAATGACACATCTTTAATTCATTGTGTTGCCAGAAGATCAGCTCCTATTCCTTTCTAGGAGGGGCTTCACTATGATTTGGGTTTGGTAAGACATAGGTCCGTGTGTCCTCCATGAATGAGTGATTCAAGCAGCATTACCTGAGTTACAGCATGAGGCACAAGGCTCTGGCCTTCACTGTTTTGCGTTCCAGCCACTGATGGGCCCATGAAAGGGAATCTGTAAAGGAAGCACATAGCATCACATGATGAACTTAGAACCAGTTACATAGGTGCCTAATAATGTTCTCTTCCAGGGAAGAGAAGAGTAGTGGCAATGCTTCCTATCTGAGACTTACCACAACCATCATCAGGGTGCTCAACAGAGCTCTTTCTTGAACTTCATCAAGTGTGCACCCGAACCCTCCTGTCACTATGGATGAAAGCTCAGAATGATTAGGTAGCTATCTTCATGAAGACTTACGGATATGTAAGAAGACAGCTAAGCTCTTCCACTCAGAGCTTGGGCTCTTACAGGATTCACCAAAATATTCTTTAGGATATAATTATGGTGAAAATCTAGCTTCAATGCACAAACTAAGGAAAATTTTCCCAATTGCAATCTTTATTGAAAATGAACAGGTAGACAGAACATGGAAGTTCACAAGGAGGAATGCCACAAATTCAAGGCCAGCTTGAGTTACTTAAGAGTTCTAAGCCAGCTTGGGCTACAGAATTGAGACATTGGAGGTCTGGGGGCAGGGAGCTGAGGGGTGGTGCTAGTTAGCTCTTTCATATTCTAAAAACAAAAGAGTTTATCTCAAAAAATTTCATTCATTCTTACATGTATTTGTATCTAATGGTCAAATCAAGTTTAAAAAATAAAACTGGTGACTAACCTCTATTTAAATCCATCTGGTGAAACATTATTTTGATTAAACCAAAAACTGCCATAGGATTATTATGGCTTATTTGAAAATATGTCTGTCCAACTGAGTCACTGAATGCTTTAACATATTAAGATATACATACAACACAATTTCAAAATATATTCCAAATACTGTAAAGAAGCATTTATATCATATTAGACTTTAGAGCATATATTTGTGATTTCTTACTCAGAAGTCTGATTTATTTATCTCCCATCNATACTTATAAGTTCTGAAACTCCAATCTTCCAAAAGGACCATCAAATTATCTAATCCATAAACCAAACTGTATATTAAGTTGTATGTGCAATTTATTAATTCAGTTTTACAGACCAAAGAGGCAAGGAAGATATAACCCACTAACTTCCAGAGCATGGATTAGGTAGTCATTTCCCATGCTGATTTCTCTTAGTTTATAATATCTTCCCTACATCTTAGTAGTGTCTGGGGGTATATAAATATATTAGACAGGGAGGTGAAACCCAGAATATTTTAGAAAGAAGCAATTTGAAGTTAACATTTTATAAAGGAAATATGTAAGCTGAAAAGACTGATTAACTCATTAATTTTTTAATTTCTATGTCTACCAGGGGAGGTGACAGCTAACCAAGCAAACTCTTCCTCAACTCTAAAGACTGGTAACGCCTCTCTCCCCATTACATCTTTGTCTCATATTAATATTCCCTCCTTGTTCTCTTAGAGCACTTTATTCCATTGAAGCCAAGTCTCCAAAAAAGGTCATCTCATGTAGTGAAAAATTCTGAGTATTCCTTTTTGACTGACTACAAGACAAAGAAAATCACAATCCTAGAAGGACATTAGCTGAAAATAACATCAATGATAACAGAATATTGTCATACATTAAGATCCAACCAAATCCAATGGGCACAATATAGCCAGAAAAAGCCAGTTGGTTATAGTAGTTTACTTGTTTTTAATACAAATATGTATTCAAATTATGATCATAATTAATGAGGGGGAATTTCAAAAGGTCAGACTTTGGGTTTGTTCCTAAACCCAAAAGTTCTAATATATGTATGAATGTGCAATCTAGTGCACTAAATTTGAAGGGCATTTGTCAAGAACAGGCTTTTTCACAAGGTTTCAGAAGTTCTGCTTCTGGTAGAATGAGACCTACCGCAAGGAAAGCCTTTCTGGTTTCTGGAACCAGGAGAGCAGAGGTGAGCAAAATGAAAGATAATGGTGAAAAAAGTTAGCTAAACAGTCTGAAGATTTCAGAAAGGTTCAGTTTGAGGGAACGTTAAATGCTATCCTGAACCACCTTGGGACCCCTAAGGACAGCTAGAAGGGTTCAGTGGCATCTTGCACACCTGACCTTCACACCATGCTACAACCCAGCTTCTTTTAAACATATCCCTTTGTTTTTCCCCAATAGTGTCCTTGTCATAGGCAGACTGTCATGAGAGCAAACGTGGTTTAATGCTATAGATTGGAAAATGCCAAATCTATTTTAAAAAGAGCAACAATGTTGAAGAAAATAGGGAAGACAATTTCCCTGCATTAAAGTATTTATTTCAAACTAATTCTTCATGCACAGCAGGAAAAAAAGCAATGAAAACACATGCCTGGATGTAAAGATGCCTAGAGGACAGTGAGCGCTGATAAAAGAGAAGGGCACTCAGGCTTACAGTAACACTCCTACACTGACTCCAAGGTTTCAAACAACACAGATAGAGTCAAACAAGCAATCCCCAGAAAACAGGTAACTTATTAGATTTATACTTACTGACAAAGCCTGGACCAAAATTTGGAGGATTAGGCCTAGAAATCTGATGTGTTATACTGCCATCCTAAAATAAGTAAAATTTACAAATATGTTTAATTCCATACTTCAGTTTAAGAGGGGAAAAAAACTTCAAAATGCAGGAAAAAAAAAAAAAGAAAAGTTTTAATTTTCTAAAACATCTTAAAGTTTTTTTTCTTATAAAAACTAGAATAAATTAGTTGGGCAACAGTTTAATATCTGAACAATTATTTCTATCTCTGAACTATATTTTCCATATTTAGTTGAAAAGCAAATAAGGAATTATTCATCTGAAATATAATACGAGGGGTAAATCAAATATTGTCATGGTTAAGCTAAAAATTCACATAAAATCTGATGTTTTGATGATGCCTACCTGGTTTGTTTTGTCAATAAATTCATAAATACATGTTCTAGATTCACTAAACATTACTATATAGCAAAAGGCTAATTATGGCAAGAATTAATGTATTACACATGTAAAAGAAAATATACTTATTATAATGTTAGTCTTGTGTTCTAACTGATGCCTTGCTTCTTTCACAGTGATTGAATAGCTGATAATTTCACAATTTCCTGGCAAGGACCTGATAAATAGAACCTTGAAAAAAACATTCACCCAGTTGACACAACTTTCTGTTAGACATGAACTATGTTCAACAGCCAGAATATGGCATGTTCAATCTTACAGTACTGCAGGATAGCTGGTGCAACATTTGAAATAGCAGTAAAGAGATTCAAGAACTTGCTGAAAGTATACAGTGAATTCATAGTAAAACTGATAATTTTAAAAACTCAACTATGCTTATGCCTTTCTAGTGTATCAAAGGGTGTTTCTCTCTTAATAAGAAAAAAAATTATCTGTATAGTAAATGTAAATTATAACTGGCAGAGTATATGATAATTCCAAAAGTACACAGAGTGAAGTCTTCCCGCAACAAGTAGATACATATTTTAAAAATCAACACAGAAAATAACACACAAAAAACTATTGTTCCCAGACTTGATACCATGAACATCAATGTTTATACTTAGAGTTGATTATAAATGCTCAATATTCAAAAAACAAGGTCATCTCAAGGAATAATTATACCTAATAGAATGATTACGGACATTATTTTTCNCTGTTTCCAGCAGCTTTACACTTTAAATATAATGGATTATTTCCAATGAACAGGATATGAAATGTCTTTCAGAAGTAATAAATGAATATAAAGCCAAAAGCCCAAAGCATTTCGTCTCCTGCTAAGGGACTTTCTGTCCTTAATGTCTACAAATCCTTTGCAGAAATTCTAGTGTTTAAAATCTGTCTTTTGTTTACACAGCAATGACACATCTTTAATTCATTGTGTTGCCAGAAGATCAGCTCCTATTCCTTTCTAGGAGGGGCTTCACTATGATTTGGGTTTGGTAAGACATAGGTCCGTGTGTCCTCCATGAATGAGTGATTCAAGCAGCATTACCTGAGTTACAGCATGAGGCACAAGGCTCTGGCCTTCACTGTTTTGCGTTCCAGCCACTGATGGGCCCATGAAAGGGAATCTGTAAAGGAAGCACATAGCATCACATGATGAACTTAGAACCAGTTACATAGGTGCCTAATAATGTTCTCTTCCAGGGAAGAGAAGAGTAGTGGCAATGCTTCCTATCTGAGACTTACCACAACCATCATCAGGGTGCTCAACAGAGCTCTTTCTTGAACTTCATCAAGTGTGCACCCGAACCCTCCTGTCACTATGGATGAAAGCTCAGAATGATTAGGTAGCTATCTTCATGAAGACTTACGGATATGTAAGAAGACAGCTAAGCTCTTCCACTCAGAGCTTGGGCTCTTACAGGATTCACCAAAATATTCTTTAGGATATAATTATGGTGAAAATNTAGCTTCAATGCACAAACTAAGGAAAATTTTCCCAATTGCAATCTTTATTGAAAATGAACAGGTAGACAGAACATGGAAGTTCACAAGGAGGAATGCCACAAATTCAAGGCCAGCTTGAGTTACTTAAGAGTTCTAAGCCAGCTTGGGCTACAGAATTGAGACATTGGAGGTCTGGGGGCAGGGAGCTGAGGGGTGGTGCTAGTTAGCTCTTTCATATTCTAAAAACAAAAGAGTTTATCTCAAAAAATTTCATTCATTCTTACATGTATTTGTATCTAATGGTCAAATCAAGTTTAAAAAATAAAACTGGTGACTAACCTCTATTTAAATCCATCTGGTGAAACATTATTTTGATTAAACCAAAAACTGCCATAGGATTATTATGGCTTATTTGAAAATATGTCTGTCCAACTGAGTCACTGAATGCTTTAACATATTAAGATATACATACAACACAATTTCAAAATATATTCCAAATACTGTAAAGAAGCATTTATATCATATTAGACTTTAGAGCATATATTTGTGATTTCTTACTCAGAAGTCTGATTTATTTATCTCCCATCNCCTTACTACGGCTCTGGTCACTTGCTATCTGCCATCATCAACACACCATACTACTCTCAGAAGGGACTATCTTTGTTCTGCAAAACACTCAAGATAGTCACCAGTACGCTTACCATGTGGCTGACAAAGTATTGCATGTCTAACAGACACAATTATGTTGAACACACGAGATGCTGAGATTTCTGATTCTGAAACCCATGTTTTAAATTAAAAGCTAAAAAAACTAGCATTTCCTTGACTATATTAAGTTAAAATATAATATTATTTATTAGCAGTACTATATGCTCACCAGTAGGAAATCTATCATTTTCCTATCAAGTGTTACACATACCTAATAGGTCATTGCCAATCATTACCCTGAAGTTGTGGTAGTTACAAAACTTACTGCCAAGTTTGTTAATGCACTATGATATATGTATATCATAAATATAATCATCTATTAGTAACTTTGAAATATAGTTCATTTCTTTTTCAATTCTGCATTTTTATTATGTATCTGAGAAGAACTTCAAAGGTTTTAAGGTTAAAGAGGCTTATGTCATAAAAAGTTATCCTGAGAGGAACAGTGCCAATAAATCCTGCTCAGTAATGAAAATCTTTACAAACTACAATCTCTACTTTGACCTAAAAAATAAATGCATCTTAATTATACCCAGAGTATCTGCAAAGTTCTCTAAAGCATATGCCTATATCTTCAACCTAGTCAGACTATATATTCAATTCCACAATCACTTACACTCCCTTTTATAATTTTTCAACATCATTACAATAAATTAAGGATCTGTTAGAAGTCAGAAACAACAATATAACCAAAGAGCCTTTCANGGTGCTAGTCAAAATACAAGCATGCAGGTACCATCCCTAGACATTCCCATCCAGTAGGTCTGTAGTAAGGCAAAGAAACTGCATTAAAAAAAAAAAAGTCCCACATAATTCTGAAGTTGGAAAATGATCAAGATTTAAGAAGCACTCCACTGGAGTACATAACCACTCTAACTTTAACTTTCTTGAATGCACAAATTCCATTTTTCTGTTAGGTGTTAAAACTATCCAACTATCACTATCCAAATATCCCATAATCTGCTGTTTTCCCTTCTCTAATTCAAAGTCAGTTTGGGAACATTTTATTTCAGAGCTGAATTTACATTTTCCTTAAACACTGAGCTTCTCAAATGAAAAATCTCTTAGTACTAATACTT
>LZPO01108094.1:9483-25736 GCA_001675575.1 Neotoma lepida | reverse complement strand
GTTTCCCTGTTGATTGGCTAACTTGAGATTTTTGGGGGGGTGGTATTTAGCCTTTAGTTCTTTATAGAGTCTATATATTCATTCTGTCAGATACACAGTTGAAAAAGATTTTCTCTAACTCTGTAGGCTATCCACTGTACTGAGTGTTTTCCTATTCTGTGCAGCTCCATTTTTATTTCATGCAATCTTATTTGTTGTATCTGGNATTACTTTCTACACTATTAGTGTCATTTTCAAAAAATTCCTTGCTTATGCCTCTATAAAGTATTTTATTAGTAGTAGTTAGTTTCAAGTCTTACAGTAAGTTGTTTGATCCTCTTTTAACTGGTTTTTCTATAGTGAGAAATGGAAATTGAGTTTCACTTTCTACATGTAAATATGCAGATTTCCCAACATTACTTGTTGAAGATGTTACCTTTCTTCCACATTTGTTTTTGGATAGTTGTCAAAACTTGGGTAACTGTAACTGTATGGATTTATTTCTGGATCTTCTATTCCATTCCACCGTTCTATAGCCCTGTATTTTGTGCCAGGATCATATATATGTTGCCACAGTTCCATAGCATAATTTGAAATCTGGTACAGTGGTACATGCCTCCATATCAGCACTGTTTTTTCTACTAAGGACTGTGCTGTTTATTCAGGGGCTTTTGTGGTTTCAGTTGACTTTTCCCCCAATATGATGAAGAACTGCACTGTGACTTTATTCAAGAGTGCAATGGTCTACAGACTTTTGGCAGTAAAGCCAATCTCATAATACTAATTCTGTGGATTTACGGACATGAGCCATCTTTCCCTTTCCTAGTGTCCTCTCCAATTTCTTTCTTCATTGTAAATGTTCTTTATCTCCTTCATCAGGCTTATACCTGTGTATTTTTGTTTTAATGTATTGTGATCAGGACTAGTTTCCTAGCTTATTTCTCAGCAAATTTGTTATTAGTGTATAGAAAAACTATTGATTTGTGTGTATAAATTTTGTGACCTGCTACTTTGCTGAAAGTATTTATCAAATCAGAGTCTTCTGGGGAAGTCTTTTAGTACAGAATTAGACTGACCACAAATAAAGATAATGTAATTTCTTTTTTTTCCCATTTTCTCCTCTTTTTTTTAAAAAAATCTTGTTTTGTTCCTGTACCTTAATATTTCAAGCACTGAATTGAATAAGAGTGGAGACAGTAGTCTTACCTACTCCTGATTTCAGAGGGAATGCTTTCAATTTACCAAATTTAATATGTTGACTATAGAGTTTTCTCTATTTTATCCTTGTAATGTTGGGGTATGTTTCCTTTATATGCAGTATCTTCAGAGCTAGTATCTTCTTGATTAAAGAATCATGAAGAGATGTTGAACTTTGTTTTCTATGGCTATGTTTAAGTTAATAGTCTCTTGATTTGGGTGGTGGTGGTGCACACATTTAACCTCAGCACTTGGGAAGCAGAGGCAGGCAGAGTTCAAGGCCAGACTGGTTTACAAAGCAAGTTCCAGGACAGAGAGAGAGAGAGAGAGAGAGAGAGAGAGAGAGAGAGAGGCAGGCAGACAGACAGACAGAATATCTCCTGATTTAACTGATAGGTCATGTGACTAGGAATTTATGCATATTCAGCATTTTCTAGCCTTTTATAGCATGATTTTCCAAGTATCTCCTAATTATCCTCTGAATTTCTCGAGTACCTGTTATGTCTCCCTTTTTTTTTAATCACTAATTTCATCTTCTTTTTCATCACTCTGGATCTTCTGTCTTTTTTTGTTAATATGGTTAAAAGTTTGTTAATACTCTCTCTCCTAAAAAAATTATATTTAGTATGGGGAAAGGAGGGAGAGAGCATGCACATGCCTCAGTCTGTGTGAGGAGGTCTGAGGAAAGCTTGCAGGAATGGGTTCTCTCCATCCACTATATGGCTCTTAGNGATCAAACTAAGGTCAACAGCTTAGCAGCAAGCACAGATAAGAGGATCTCTAGAGTTGGAGGTCAGCTTGGTCTACACAACAAGTTCTGGATCAGCCAGGGCTACATAGTGACACTATTTTAAAACAAACAAAATAAGACCATTTATATTAGGGTTACTACAGAAAGGAGTTTGCTAATTCAAGTAACTTTTTGGTTGTTTTCCTGACTGATTCCATTGATGTTTCTTATCTTTCTCCATTATTTAGAAAGCTAAATAAAACAACAGAAAAAGTAGGTGAAGATACCATAAGCATATGGAAATCAGCTATCCTAGCTGACACAGAAAGCCAGAGTAGTTAAAGGAATCACAGGGAAAGTCTAAGAAATAAATATAGTAGCTACTGCAAGCCTGGGCAAAATTTTGAACAAAGTAGTGAAGACTAGGTTTTACTATGGAGGTTGAGGGGAAGTATAGGAATAATGGAAGACTATAAGCAGAACAGACTGGTGGAGAAAGGTAGGGTGGGAAGTGGAGCAAAAGAAGCCAGGAGACCTTGTGCAGTGTGAATGACAGGTAATTCAAGTTACCGCTGTACNGTACAAAAATTGAAGTAGTTGGAAGTTGACTTTGGGGTTTATTTTGAAAGTAGAGACAAACCTATGGATAAGTAAAATGAAAACAGAAGGTTTCTAAGAGTTTTTACCTAATAAGTAAGAAAATGGTGAAACTCTTACTAAACTCCAGTTCCGGGAGATCCAATGCCCTCTTCTGGCCTCCGTGAGCAGTGCACACACGTGGTGAACAAAACATACAAGCAGGCAAAATATCCACATACATAATAAATAAATCTTTAAAATATACACACACACCACAGGACTGGGAAGATGGCTCAGTGATTAATAGCATTTGCTCTTGCAGAGGACTAGGTTTGGTTCCCAGGAGCTACATTGTGGTTTATGACTATCTGTAACACCAGTTCCAGGAGATTCAAGCTCTCTCTGATTTCCTAGTGCACGAGGCATGCACATGTTAGACATACATACATGCAGATAAAACGTCCATATTTGTAAAAATAATCAAGATTGAAATACATATTTGTATTTTAAATTAAGTAAATGTATGAAATACTTTAAACAAATTGGTATATTTAAAAGAAAAAAACTACAGCCATGAGGGGTCATCTATGATTGCTCATTGTGTGTGTGTGTGTGTGTGTGTGTGTGTGTGTGTGTGTGCGCGCGCGCACGTGTGTGTTTGCATATGGGGAGGCGTTAAAGGCCAACTGCAAGTGTCATTCATCCATCAGGTTCCACTCACCTTGTTCTTGGACATAAGGTCTTTCACTGGCCTGAGTTTGCTAAGTACTAGGCTGGCCATCAACAACTCCTGGGGATCTTCCTATTCCACCTTCCCAGTACTGGGATTATGTACCATGTAACCATGCCCAATTTTTTAAGATGAGTTCTGAAATCAAACTCAGGGCCTTTACCTTATAGGGCAAGTACTTACTAAAAAAGTCTTTTTGTTTTTAAGTAATGAAAATCTACAATATAAAAATTCTATCATAATTTTTTAAAGACTAGGTTTAAAAAACTTCATCCATGGGGCTGGAGAGATGGTTCAGCAGATAAGAGCTCTGGCTACTCTTCAAAGGGACCAGGTTCAATTCCTAGCATCCACATGGTAGCTCATAACCATTTCAGGTTAAACTCCAGTGTCAGGGGATTTGTGCCCTCTTCTGGCCTCCATGGGCATCATTTACAAACACAGCACACAGACATACATTCAGGCAAAATATCCATACACATAAAATAATAATAAATCTTATTTTTTTAATAAAGTGTGCCCTTGTCCACATTAAATAAAATGTTCAAAAAGGCAACTTTCATTCATTAAACTTTCTATATAAAGGCAAGGAGTAGATTAACTGAAAAAAACTACATTCATGTTTTGAAATGAGTACTATTCCAATCTTCAAAGTTTAGCCATACTATAAAATCATTACATCTTAAGAAATTTTATGTAAGAAACACTTACATCAACATCTGTCCTATCCTGAGCCTGAGAACTCAGATCTTATCCTCACAAAATTCAAGTGCAAGTAACTTCCATTTAACTCAAGTCACATATTATAGTATTTATAATATATTCTTTGTGGAAGCAACTTCAATTTAATGCTTCAAGTCACATGTCATAATATTTATAACATATTCTTTGAAATACCTAGTCGTTATACAATGTTTAAAACATATGAATAAGAACTAATGAGTACTTGAAAACAACATAAAATAAAGTATTTTTTGTTTGAATCTGGTAAGACTAAACAAAAAGCATGCTCTGTTTTTCCATCCTTCTTTGTTAATGATGATGTAGAATCATTGTTTATGTACCTAAGAGAAGATAAGACTGTCTGCAATTATTTCAAGGAAGTCAAATCAAAAGTAAGAGTTTGCATGTGTTGTCCTTTGGTGTGTGAGACAGCCCTAAAAATCAAAAATCTTCAGGTACTCAAATCCCTTAAATTAGTCATTTGTTTGTGCAGATAAAAAAACCCTACAGCAATAGAAANTCAATTGAATTTCATGACAGGACAATGCTGGGTGAAAAAAGCTTTAATTACTTAATACTGAAAGTCATTATTCAGTATACTTATACTTAAGATTTTTTTCTCTAAAATGAGTTTATAAAATTTAAGACTAACAAATGGCAAAATAAAGCCTGCCAGAAAAATACCACACTATAATAGTACTGTAAAAGTCTAGGAAAAAAAATTCTGATTGTAACTCTTACAATGATATACATTGATAGCCTACAGAATGGGAAAAGATCTTCATCAATCCCACATGTGACGGAAGGCTGATCTCCAAAGTATATAAAGAACTCAAGAAACTAGACATCAAAATAATGAACAATACAATTAAAAAATGGGCTACAGAGCTAAACAGAGAATTTTCAAAAGAAGAATCTCAAATGGCTGAAAGACATTTAAGGAAATACTCAACATCCTTAGTCATCAGAGAAATGCAAATCAAAACGACTCTGAGATACCATCTTACACCTGTCAGAATGGCTATGATCAAAAACACTGATGACAGTCTATGCTGGAGAGGATGTGGAGCAAGGGGAACACTCCTCCACTGTTGGTGGGAGTGCAAACTTGTACAACCACTGTGGAAATCAGTATGAGAGTTTCTCAGAAAATTGGGAATCGATCTACCTCAAGACCCAGCTATACCACTCTTGGGCATATACCCAAGGAATGCTTGATCATACCACAAAGATATAGGCTCAACTATGTTCATAGCAGCATTATTCATAATAGCCAGAACCTGGAAACAACCTAGATGCCCATCAACTGAAGAATGGATTAAGAAAGTGTGGTACATATACACAATGGAGTACTACTCAGCAGAGAAAAACAATGACATCATGAAATTTGCAGGCAAATGGATGGAACTAGAAAATATCATCCTGAGTAAGGTAACCCAGACTCAGAAGGACAAACATGGTATGTACTCACTAATAGGTGGATACTAGATATAAACCAAAGGACAATTAGACTGCAACCCACAGATCCAGGGAGGCTACCTAACAGGGAGGACCCTAGGATGACTGTGGCATAAAATAAGTTTTGGTTTTGCCCAATCACTGGGCATGCTTTAGTGAATCAATTCACAATTAGGATAAGAATTTGTACTGTATCAAGCAGATGAAAGGATATGCTGGCTGTACTTTCAGGAAGGGAGGCTAAAATCTTTTTAGATTATGGATTAGCCTATAGAAAAATGTCTGCCATAAATCAAACAGTGAGGGGGAAGCTGAATAGGATTCTCACTTACACAACTTAAGTAAAACATAGCTCTCTGAACAGATGAAGATAGGTTTCTTCTGTATCCCAGAATATAATCAATATTTATATGTAAAATTCAGCTATTATTTGACTTAAAAGGACTTATTGGGAAATGTTATCATTTTTACTATTTTCTACAGAGAAAATATTTTGTAGTTTCAAATAACTCTGGACTTTTGAATTAGAACCTGTTTTTTATGTTCACGCTATCTGTGTATTATTTCTCCTGCAGTTGTACATAAAATGTTTTTACTGCATTATGCCATAATAAAGATATTAATGCAAAAAAATTGTGATTGTAACTCTTACATTGATATAAATACTTAAAAACATATGTGTTTCCTCTCTCCCTCACTTTATTTTTTTGTTAACGAGGCAGGGTGTTTCATGCTGCCCAGACTGCCTTTGAACTCACTACATAATGTATTATATCTTAAACTTGGTCCTCCTGCTTCCACTTCTCAAATAGGAATATAGGCATGTGCTACCTCATCCAGTTTACGAGGTTCTGGGAATCAAACCCAATGCTTCATGCATGATAGCCAAAGACTCACTAACTGAGTTACATCTTCAGCCTCCTTCATGACCCTATTTCTCAAAATGGGACATGAAAGTTTGTATAGATAGTATATATGTCTCCCCCCCATCCCCCGCACACGTGTGTGTGTGTGTGTGTGTGTGTGTGTGTGTGTGCACGCATGTGCAGAGTGGAAGACAACCTCAGATGTCATCCTCAGGAAAATCCACCTCCCTTTAACATGGTGTCTCACTAGCCTGAGCTCACCAATTAAGCTACAGTGTCTGGGCAGCAAGCCACAGTAATCCTCCTATTTCCACACCCTCAGTCCTGGAATTACAAGTAAATACCACTATATCCATATCCAGAATTTTCATATGGGTTCTAGGGATCAAACTTAGGTTCTTGTAACTAAGGCAAACTAACTACAGAGCCATCCTCCAGCTCTCCCTCTTCTAACTTACTAGTCCCTTCTTTTCCTACTTCTGTACAATAGTTCTCAACAAGGAGCAATTTTTTTCACTAATGATTTAAGAATAACTGAAGACATATATACATTTTTTTATTTGTTTGTTTCTTTAGGTTTTTTTGGAGACAAGACCTCACTATGTAACTCGGCTATCCTAGAACTCACTATATATACGAGGCTGGCCTTGAACTAATAAAGACCTGTCTGACTCACTCTCTCCAGTGCTAGGATTAAAGATGTGCACCACTATATACTCAGGAGAAATTTTTGATAGTCATGATCTCAGGAGGTCGGAAGTAACAATATATNTACTGCAAGACACTGGACAGACTTTTTTCACAACAATGAACTAACTGGCACAGAGTATCTGTCAGTGGTAAGAAACTACATGTGGATATATCACATTATCTACAAACAATTCCCAACTGTGGACGTTCATTTTGCAGCTTTTGGTCTGTTTTTTCAAGACAAGGTTTCTCTGTGTAGGCCTAGCTGTCCTGGAACTTGCTTTGTAAACCAGGCTGGCCCTCAAATTCAGAGACTGGCCTGCCTCTGCCTCCAGAGTGCTGAGATTAAAGGCGTGTGCTACCACTCCCAGCTTCATTTTGCAATTTTTAACACATTAGAATTTCTTCGTGTTGTGTAACTGACACTGTCATGAGTTAAGTATAAGCTGAAAGTTTTCTCTCATAACTCCTGATTTTGGTGATTATTATACTGGTAGGTTAATTTGACTAGTCATTTGAAAAGTCTTATAGAACTTTCCACTAAAAAAAAAGCTATATTTACTGAATATAAATTAATTTCCATAATGTTGATTTTAATAATGTATATGAGATCAAACAAAAGTATTTCTAAGAAGTGTTTTATAATAACTAGAAGGTAAATGACATGTGGCATAAAGAAAATACCTGTGAATTAATCTACATACCCTGAGTTCCAGGTTTTGCTGAAGCAGAAGATGAACTCAGTAGCGGATCTGAGGAAGGATCCAAGAAACCTGTTTTATATGAAAGCTGAGCTGCATCTTCTGATAGATAATCTAAACTCAGCTTGTTTTGTCTGCTGGTATCTAGAAGATCTTTTCCAAAAAATGCTTCCTAGACAAAGATGAGCACATAAGAAAATTATTAGTTCTAAATTCTATAAAACTAACATTATCCTGTCATCATTTTGACAAGAAAAACTTTGCATTTAACAATATAAAAACTAGATACACAAATACACAAAGATCCTGTTGATTCTGTATAGATTGTGTTAAATTAATTTTGATATCTTTTTCAAAAACAAAATTAAACAAATATGAACACAATGTGTCAAATGTGTTTCTAAAAACCGCAAAATTCATTTTTCAGAGACTAATCTACAATAAAATTTTAGAACTGATAGATATTTTGGTGTTATTGGTTCTTTAATTCATAGCACAAGTATAAGCACAGCTTCATGAATGCCATCAGTATTTATAGACTACCTACTGAGGATAACCCAAGACTCTGATCTACTACTTTAGGATCTGCACACCTCTAGTGGCTGCAGTAATCTCATGCTGAAGCATATACCCACATCAGAGGACTTATACTATGAATCTGAAGGACTTCAGTTCATGCATGGAACCTTTGTGAGCTATGAAAGGCTGCTGGCTTTCAGTTTACCTACTGAGATAAACACTTCTCCTCTAGAGGGGCAGTGCTTCAAGGTGAGTTCTTCTCAGAATTCCTCAAGATCAACACAGTAGACAAAAGGAAAACCACAGGACTTCCCTCCATTTGTTTCAACCCAGCAGTCCTGAATTAGGGTATTTTCTACTCTGTGGCCTCTCTGGATAAAGGATTCCAGAGAGTTTGCAGGAGCTAGTAACATTTATCATACACCTGCCACACGCACATGAATAGAAGGTTCACAGGCATTTTTTTCATAACTCTTTAAGTAAAAATGGCCCCAGCATCCATAGAAGGTAGATAGATCAATGTTCACACTACAAAATGCAGGGCGGGGAGGCAGTGGGTTGTGTTTCTTGCTGCACTGGAGATTGAAGCCATAAGTTAAAACTCAGGCCTCACACATGTTAGGCAAGAATATTTTTCATGGGGTATATCCCTAGACCGAAATACAGATTTTAAAAGCAAATAGAGTGGACTAGTGAGATAACTCAGCAGATAAAGGTACTTGCCATAAAACATGACAATCTCAGTTTAATTCTTGGGAATCACACAGTGGAAGGAGAGAACTGATTTCTGTAAGTTGTCCTCTGACCTCCACATGTGTGTCATGGGATATACAAGTACACATAAATATTTAAAAGTATATAAACCCATATTATCAAAGAAAAGTTGTGAAATATATGGCCAAAANAAAGAAGGTTGAAAGATAGGTCCAATAAAATGTGCAAATGAAGACTTCTGAAAGAATATAAAATAAATTACATAAAACTGGGGGGAGAGGTGCAGAAAATGTTTATGTTAGCTGGTTTTATGTCAACTTGACACAAGCTACAATCATTTTGGAAGAAGGAATCTCAATTAAGAAAAGGCCCCCCATCAAATTGGCCTGTGGGCAAGCCTATGGTGCATTTCGTTGACTAACAGTTGTGGGAGGGCCAAGCTCACTGGGGATAGTACCACTCCCAGGCTGGTAGCCCTGGGGACTATAAGAAACCAAGTTGAACAGGTCATGGAGAGCAAAGCTAGTAATCAGTAGCCCTCCATGACCTCTGCTTTAATTCTTGCTTATAGATTCATCCCTGGCTTCCCTTCTATAGAGTGTGACCTAAGAGTTTTAAGCTGAAATAAAATCCTTTCCTCCCCAAGTTGTTTATGGCTATGTTGTTTTACTACAGCAATAAAAACCCTAACNAAGACAATGTTAATAGTACTAATTTTAGAACAGGCACTGGAGGGCTGAGGCATAGACTCAGTAGTGAAAGTGCTTGCTACACNAGTGTGAGGAACTGAGCTATAATCCCCAGAATCCATGTAACGCCAACACAGTAGCACGTGTCAGTAATCCCAGTGCACCTAAGGCAAGATAGAAGGCAGAGNTGGGAGANTCCCCAGATGCTCATAAAGCAGCTGGTATGTTACACTCAGTAAAGCAGCAGAGAACCTGTCTCAAAGAAGATGCAAGGTGAGGACTAACATCTGAAATGGTCCTCTGACTTCTCTCTATCCAAATATGACACACCTGCATAAACCCAACACACACACACACACACACACACACAATTGAATTCTGGCAGATATTTTATATTTTATTCTAAATTTTCAGATTTTTAAAATGAATAAGCTATTTCACTATGAAAACTGTATTTGAAAATCTACAAGGCTATAATAATAAAGAATGTTAAAGAACATAAAACATCTTTATGTTTAGAAATCAATCACTGGTGTAATCCCATAAATAAAAACTTCAATAACCTGAGACCACCATTAACAATACTTTTAATGACTCATGATGACGTTCTCGTTCTTCACATTTAAAGTTTGTAATACTTAATGAATTTGTTAAGTTTTACTGTTTTTGTTTTTATTTGTTTGTTTGTTTTCAAGTCAGCATTTCTCTGCGTAGCCCTGGCCGTCCTTGAACTCAGAGATCAACCTGCCTCTGCCTCTGCCTCCAAGTGTGGGATTAAAGGCATAAGTTTTTTATTTCTTAGAGTTAACATCAGAAAGAAACTCCATGTGCTTTTCAACTAGACGTTGTGAGTAACTCCAAGAATGAACNGCAACCACAGAGTACAGACCAGGACAAGAGCTCTTTACAGACACATGATTATACACACACACCATGGCATGTGTGGAACTAAAAGACAACTTTTTAGGGATCGGTTTTCTCCTTCCTCAATGTGGTTCCANGGATCAAACTCAGGTCATCAGGCTTAGGAGCAAGACTTCTACCTGCTGAGCCATCTCAACAGATTTAAGATTCAATATTTTTTGAGGTTCCTTAAAACCAGACATGTTGGCTCTTACCTGTAGTTCCAACACTACAAAGACAGAGCCAAGAAGATAAGCAGTTCAAGATCATNCTTAGCTACACATAAAGTTTCAGGCCAAACCAGGCTACATTAACACTGTCTTTAAAAATAAACAAAACACAAAAATCAATTAAACACGCACACATGCATCAAAAAAATTAAAATGAAAAAATTTAAAAGGCAGGGAAGGAAAGAATAGCCAAGAAAGAGAGTATGTTTAAATGCTCTTTTGTAAATAGCTGGCTTCCATACTTTGATAATTAGCTAAAGGAGTTTCCTAAATATGGATTACAGATAACAAACAGACCAATTGGTGAAGGAGCAGATAACCTTTCTCAGTACNTCCCTAAAAGAAAACCACAAAAAGAGGTAAGGGGCTCAAGTGTGGTGGTGTTATCCTGTTTATTAAAAATATGAGGAACCCAATTCATTTATATGCCACTAATTTATATTAGAAAGTGTACATGGGGCTGGAAATGGAGAGATGGCTCAGTGGTTAAGATTACTTGTTGCTTGTCCAAAGAGTCTCAGCCCCAATATAGGAGGCTCACAACTATATGGAACTCTAGTTTCAGGGGATCCAATGCCCTCTTCTGGTCTCTGTGGGCACCGGGCAATGATGTGGTACACAGACACACTTAGACATACAAAATACTCATACACATAAAATAAAAAATAAAATTAGCATTTCACTTTACCCTGTCAAAGAACGTGCAATTAAGGTTATTTGTTGTTGTTAAATTGTTAAAACAGCTTTAAATGCATGTTTAGGGGCTTTGGATGAACTTCAGTTAGTACAGTGTGTGCCAAGACATATGAAAATCAGGNTTCAAGACTAGCAAAGTCACAAGAGACACTGTATATATGAAGGAGGGAGGGGAGGAGGGAGAAGGGAGGGAGGAGGGAGAGAGGGAGAGAGGGGTAGGTTTATAGTACAGGATTACTTTATTAGTTTTGAAAAGCAGATTATAGGAATATATATTACTTATAAGACCAACAGCCTTTTAAAAATTCTACTTTAAAAAAAATATCAAGAGCCAAGTATAATGGTACATGTCTTTTAATCCCATCAGTCAGGAGGCAGAGGAAGACAGATCTCTGTGAGTTCAATGGCCAGCCTAGTCTAAATAGTGAGTTACAGGTGAGCCAGGGCTGCATAGTGAGACCCTGTCTCGGAGGAGACAGACTGGGGTGGGGTAGGCGGGGGAAGAAAAGGAAGGGAAAGGGGAAGGGGGAGAAAGAGGAGAGGGGAGAGGAGAAAAGAGGAGAGGAGAAGAGAGGAGAGGAGAAATGAGGACAGAGGAGGAGAGGAAGAATGGAGGAGTGGGCAGGACAAGAACAAAGAAGAACATAAAGACAATCACATCCTTCCCTCAAAAGCATTTCCTATTGATAAAACTACTATTTAAAAAAGCAGTGCAGGAGCTGAGGAAACGACTCAGTGTGTAAAATGTTTGTTATGTAAGTATGAGGATCTAAGCTCAGATCCCTAGGCACCCAAGTTAAAGCAAAAGGGTCTATAACTCAGGATTGAGTGGGTGTAGGAGAATGAACAGAGATAAGTAGATCCCAGGGGCTCGTGGGTCAACCAGAGTGGCCTAAACATGAGCGACTTCTAAGTTCAGAGAAGATACTCTATGGCAAAAATTAGATAGTGGGTGGTGAAATGGCTCAGCAGGTAAAAGCATTTGCAGTGCAAGCCTGACAACCAGATTCCACAGCGGAAGGAGAGAACTGACTCCCAAAAGTTGTAACCTGACATCAATGCCAACACCATAGCAGACAAATGCCCCCACAATAATAATAATCATAATAAATAATAAGAAGGAAAGTTTTAGAGGAAGAGATCAGATGTGAATTTCTAAACACAGATGTACAAGCTTACTATTCATATATACACCTATAACAGACATACAGAGTCTAATTTAAAGGATAAGCTCTGTAACCAGCATATAGACAGTTAAGAGGCTAGTAGTCTAGTGGCTGGGGAGACACCTCAGCAGGTAAAGTGCCTGCTGAATTAACATGAAGATCTAATTCAATCCTTATAATCCATGTTAAAAATTCTAGTGGGAGAACTGGAGAGATAGCCCAGAGGTTAAGAGCACTGGCTGTTCTTCCAGAGGTCCTGAGTTCAATTCCCAGCAACCACATGGTGGCTCATGACCATCTGTAATGAGATCTAGTGCCCTCTTCTGGTGTGCAGGTGTATATGCAGGCAGGACACTGTATACATTTAAAAACAAAAATTCTGATGGCCTATGCTTGTAAATCTAATGCTGGCTACACCTGGGGCTTACTGGTCAACCATCCCAGCTGATTCAATGAATCCCAAATCACGATGAAAGCTTCTGTCTAAAAGTCTAATTATTTATTTATTAAGGAAGGAAGGAGGACAGCTTTTGGAACAACCCTGAGATTGACCTTTGACCTCTACCCACAATGAATAGGTATTGACATCCATACTTCTACAAACATACGCATATATACACACAAAGTTAATGTCAGTCAGTAATCTAATTACTAGAGAAGAAAATTAAGCACGTTACCTTGTAACTAAAAATGTATTTTAAGACAAACATGTAAGGGGCATGGTGGCACACACCTTTAATCCAGGCACTTGCGGGGGGAAAAGCAGGTGGATCTCTGAGTTTGAGGCCAGCCTGGTCTACAGAGCTAATTCCAAGATAGCCAGGGCTACACAGAGAAACTCTGTCTCGAAAATACAAACATGTAATCACTAGTGGAAAATTAAGGTTAAAGAAATATACATAACTTAAAACCTTGTTCTGGCTGGGCAGTGGTGGTGCACACCTTTAATCCCGCATTTGGGAAGTAGAGGCAGGCAGATCAGATCTCAGTGAGTTTGAGGACAGCCTGGTCTACAAATCAAGTTCCAGGACAGCAAGGACTGTTACATACAGAAACCATGTCTGGAAAAATAAAACAAAAACAAAAACAAACAAACAACAAAATACTTGTTCTGGATCATAGGAATAGTGTTAAATGCTAAAATTAAAATAGACACTTAATGATAGTATATCCCAATTCAATTTTTACCCTAGAAGAAATAAAGGAGTGGGAAGAATAAATGCACTAAGGAACCAAGAATTAGGTAGTGGTAGATGAGATGTTTACAATCTATCCTGCCTCTTACATGGCATTCTCCCTGATATCTTTGAATTCTTCTGTGACTTAATTTTAAAATAGAAACTAGAAAGATTTCCACTTTTTTTTTGTAGTCTACATTTACCAAAAATATTTTCGTCATAATTATAGATGTATTTTGGAAAGCAAATAACAACAAAAACAACAAATGTTCATTCTAGTCAAGCATGACAGCAAACACCTTGTAATGTAAAAACTTAGGAGGCTGATTCAGGAAGATCAGGAGATTAAGGCCAGTTTGGACTTTATAGCAAGANCCTGAATCAAAAATTTACAATAATAATTCTTCGATTTTCTTTAGCTAAAGTCTCTCATTAACAAGTTCTGTAGGTGGTAAGCAATTATTAAAACTATGATTTTGGCTGCTGAGAACTTTTTCAATTAAATTAGCCGCAATAAATTGTATTGATACATGGAAATATCAAAAGGAGTAGGGTTTGGCATGTGCACATATATGTATGGTTTTAAAGAAGCATTTCCCATCCTGAAAGTGTCTTTGTTATGGCCAAAGAAAGGAAAGAGAGAGAGAACAAACTTTATTGGGCCAGAACACAGCTCAGTACAAGATAACTGCCTGTGTTCACAAGACTCTGGCTCTGATCCCCAGGACTTCCTGTGTACACATACACACATTCCTTCATGGAAAAAAAAAAAAACATCAAAGCACACACAAAAGCAAATTATTCATTCTTTGATGGAGCCTAGTAAAGTGAATGTCATTTATGACAATCAGGGAAAAACTACACAGAATGAGTAGAATGTTAACAGAACAAGCATTAAAAAACAAAACAAAAAAAAAACCTCAATACATTTCCTAAATTAGCAAACCACGCAATAAAATATGAAGCAGAGTATTACTTGTAAATAAGCAGGAAAGGTTTCTTCAAGCTTATTTTTCCTTTTTCGGTATCTCTTCTTTATTTTTTCATTGCTTTCAGCAACAGAAACAGGCTCATCAACTAGAGTATCTGGTAACTGCTCACTCCAGCCTGAAATAAGAGCCATGTTTATAAATATGTGGCACTTACTTTCCAGAAAAATACGGTAATTTCATAGCTTACCAATATGCATAGTTAGGTATAAACAAACAAGTTTTTATATCACACAAATATCTTAAAGCACATTTCAAATTTTAAACATCTTGAAAATTCCATTTCATATCTATTTAGTATTAGTACAGTTCCTATCCTTTCTTTTTGGGGGTGTGGGATGGGTAAGGGAGGGTTCCCTGGCTGACCTGGAACTTATTATGTAGACCTGGCTGGCCCTGAACTCAAAGAAATCCACCTGCCTCTGTCTCCCAAGTGCTGGGATTTAAGGTGTGTGCCACAAGGCCTGGCTCCTATTCTTTCTAAGTGACTAGCATTCCCATGCAATGCAAATACGTGATTTCCTAAACAGTACATTTATAGATTTCAAAGGATGAAAACACCAGATATTCAGAATTATGAGGAAATGGCTACTCACAAACTCCTAAAGAAAATTCAGTGGATATGGATAGCACCATTTTGCAGGTAACACATATTTTTTAAAAAAAAAAGAAGTACAACCACACCAACCCATTAGAACCACCTCCCACATTGCCAATAGCCAAGTACGTGTCATGGAATTTGAAAAGCTAAAAAAAAAAGCCTCCCCAGAAAACTCACAAATGGGACGTGGCCCTAAAGTTTATTGCAGTAAAACAAAATAAAAATAAAACTGAATTTGTATAACATGGGGGTGGGGTGGGATGTGCTTTAAGCTTGAGAATTTTAGCATAAGTAACCCTAGGAAGGTAGGACCTTAAGCCTGAAAGTAACAGATGGAAATTTCTCAAAGAAATCACCTTCAATGCAGCTATTAAAAAAGTCTAAACAATACCCCCGCAACACACCTCACCAAGTATCATGAACTCATACCTATGAAAGCTTGAGCCAAAATGATTCTTTCCTTCCATTAAAGGGAAAAGAAATCTTAACAGAGAATAACCACCCTCCCCACAAAAAAGGACTATCTAGAGGAAACATAAATAAGTAAGTAAATAAATAAATGGACGGATGGATGGATGGATGGATGGATGGTGCCTTTCACATATAGATAAATACTGTAGCAGGGAGATCATGATTGGAAAATGTACTGAGATGGCCAGCCAAACTAGTGGAAATGCATGAACTGTGGACCAAGAGCAGTGGAGCCCTCATGGTGCTGGACTGGGCCCTCTGGATACTTGAGACAGTGGTTTAGCTTGAACTGTTTAGGGGACCCCCAGGCAATGGGATCAGGATCCATTCCTGGTGCATGAGCTGGTTTTATTGGAGCCCAGTGCCTATGGTGGGACATTTGGCCTAGCCTTGGTACAGGGAGGAGGGTCTTGGTTCTGCCTCAACTGAAAGTACCAGGCTCTG
>LZPO01108093.1:136974-154436 GCA_001675575.1 Neotoma lepida | reverse complement strand
TCTACCCATTTCTTCCTCCACTTGGTGCAGGCAGTGTCTGGGTCTGCGGGAGGACTCTCTTGCTCCGATGGATACTTTTGGTCCAATGGGAGCTCTTGGTCTAATTAGGGCTGATAGAAGCTCTTGTTCCCAATCAGCACTGGCCGGCTCTCTTGGTGCCAATCAGCATTGGCGGGCTCTATCTCCCAGGAGAGTGGAGTTTCCTAAGTGTTGTCCCAACGTTTGCTTTTGTTTTTTGGAGCTCATGGATCATTGGATTAGCTTGAGAGGAAAAACAACAGTGAAGCCAAGTTGTAAACCTCAGCAGTTGCTGAGAGGAGAGAGACCAAAGAGAGAAAGAGAGAAAGACACTCTGAGGTAGGACTCCAAGAAAGTAGGCAAGTTCAATAATGGGAAGTAGCTGGAGCTCTCAGAGAAAGAGTGAGATGTTTCAGAGTGTCAGGACAAGCATTCTTAGGGTTTTGGACAGTTTCCACAGAATAGATGAGACGAAATGTGAAAGTTAAGCTTTTTTGAGTTTGAACTCGAACATGGCAAGCTCGGCAGTGAAGGTGTATAAGCTCTTTGAAGAGCAGTTGAGACAAAAAATAACTTTACCACTCTTCTTTCATAGGGTTCTTTGAGACATTTTTTTTCACAGCCCATTACTTCTCCTGTTTTTGTTTGTCACACAATTTAAAAAAAAATTGAACACTGCACAGTAGTGCACGATGTTTTAAAGCATTTCTAGTGGTGGACAGTTATGGGATTTATAATTTTCTTAATTTCCAGTTTGACAAAATCTTGTTTCTCATAGAACTTTACATAACTTAGTCCAATGTGTTAGTTTCTGTGTCATTCCTCTACTATATCATGAATGTAGTACCTATTATATTGTGAAGATAGTAGCTATCTTCCTTGTAGGTCCACAATGTAAAACTGAGCATGGCAACACAATTGAAGCTTAAATCTCAAATTAAATTTACACTAAACTCATTTTTAAAAATCAGTGATACTGGGCAGCAACCTTAAAGCTTGAAGTCACAGGTGGAAAAGAAAAATGAATAGAATGCTTAGCAGAACAGAATGATAGAGTGGAAAGAGGAAAAGAAAATGAGTACTAGCCCTGATTGCCTTTTTCTTCATTTCTCATCACCCCTCTTTGAGAAGTAAATAAGTTTATTATAATCTGCGGTCTTAACTAAAACAAGTGGCTCCAACAAGATGCTGGTCTACATTCTTGCCTACATTCTGTCTGTACTTCTTAGATGTTAAATTACAAAAATATGTGAATATTCTTAATCAATGAGTTTGGACACTCACTGGGCATTTACATCCTTTCTGTTCCAAACATCATATTTCATACCTAGAGCAAAATGTGATTAAATTAGTTTAGTGACTTAAAAAGTTTTATTGACTTTTTGCTTTAGCCTTAAAAGTCAAGTTATAATAAACAAGATATCCAGGTAAATATAAAATAGTAGATTCTAATAAAATGCAGGTATACAAATCAGGAGTTGATCTAGGAGCCTTAGAGGTGTTTTGTTTGAAAAAGTTGAGATATTTGAACTGGTCTTCTGGGTACAAGAGGTACTGAATTTAATTCTCAAGTTTGTTTACATGTGTACCAGTTGAGCCTCCCCTTTTTAAGAATTTGTAAATACCTTAAATCTATATGAAAATATATTACTTTAAATATTGTCTGTACTCACTTTGAAGCTGTGATTAAATTCTTATGTAAACATCCAGTTTTACATTGTTCATTCATCTCATGGTTAATTTCATCTATTTTATTAAAGATTGGTTCCAAGGATTGGTTCTAAGTGTAGGTAGAATTACAACAGTTTAGGAAAATGACAGTGAGAAAGATTGATTTAGGAGGGTCTGAGAAAGAAGTCAATCTGATATGAACCAGGAAACACTTTCCCTGGTACTGATAGAGCTCTTGGTATAATGAGACTGCTATTTGGGTGACCAAGTGCTAAGGGCATCAGGGCAGAAAAATAGGATAAAACCGATCCTGATGATAATCTTGAGTTACCTAATAAACTACTCCTGATAAAGATCACCTGATAGCTGAGATTATGTAAAGTTATTTTTACGACAGTAAATTGTCTATACTTGAAGAAGTCTCTACAGTCTCTCAACTGAAACTGAATTTTGTACTGGGGAATAGATACCCCCAAGTAGGTTATTCCAAAATATGGCTGTGGTAAAGGGGATAACAACAGACACCTCCCCTCTGTTCTCAGGAGGGAAGCTGGGGATAATCTGACTTGGGACACAGTCCATGTAGTTCATGAAACTGTAGTTAACTAGAGAAAATACACAAAAAGTCAGTATGTTTAGTGTTAGGACTGTTACTTGCTTAAATCAAAGATTGCTTTTTTAAAATAAAATTAAGATTCATAAAAGATGTTTTCTGATTGTTACATCATCTCCACAGTGTTCAGCTTTGCAAGTTAAACATAGAGAAGTCATCTTTTCCAGAGTTTGTATGAACAATATTTAAAAAGTTTAAAAAGAACAATATTAACCAAGACATAAGTTTGGGACAAAGCACAGGTCTGTCACCTTTATGATATACCCTAAAGACATGCTTTTTGATATTTTCTTCCTGATAAATAATCCCAAATTTATACAGTAAAGAGTTTTCAAGGATAAACAATTCTTTAAACACTGCTGCTTCCTGAAACTTACATCTCCAGTATCTACAGCTCCTATATTTTCATTGCTTCTTATCTGGTCTCTGTGAAAAATGTGTTCAATAAACCAGAACACTCCAGTTTGGGATGGTGACATCATTAGTGTATTGCACATTCATCTACTGCTGAATATGACAACTCCAAATGCACCGCACCTGAGCAGAGACTGTTTTCTGTTCTTTCATGTAAAGAACTCCGCAGAACTGCCTTAAAAAGTGAAAAAAAAAACTTCATGAACATCAATCAAAAGGAATGGAAAAACAGGACAAAGGTGGTTACTAGGAGATGTGGGAGATCTCCAGGCAGCAATATGAGACTTTAAATTTTCAGAGTTGAAACTACTTCTACTATTTGTGCAGTCCAAAGGCTATGGAAGGTGAAATTCAAGGCACATGTATTCATCCTTGTCCCTATGCCGGCAGATGATGCACTAGGTCCAGGGTGTGGGTCAGTATTTTATTGCTATGAAGAGCACCATGACCACAGGAACTTTTATCACAGAAAGCATTTAACTGGGGCTTACTTACAGCATCAGAGGTTTAGTCCATTCTCATCATGGTAGGGAGCATGGCAGCACATAGGCAGAATGATTGCTGAGAGTTCTACATCCAGATCCACAGGTAGCAGGAAGAGAGAAACTCTGAGTTTACAATGGGCTTTGTGAAACTTCAAAGCAAACCTCTCAGTGACACACTTCCCCCAATAAGGCCACATCTCCTATAATCAATTCAATAGAGTTTCTTTAGCAGTCATGATAAAATTCATGGATAAAAGCAGTGAAGAGAGAAATAGCTTATTCAGCTCATATTTCCTGATTTCAGTCCATCATAAATGGGAAGTAAAGGCACCGGGAAATCCAAGCATCTGGTCACATTGCATCTACAGTCAGGAACAAAATGAGACACATGAAAGTTAGCACTCAGCTCACATTTTCCACCTTATATATATTCTGAGATTCTCTCCCCCAAATCTGGTACATCCCTTAATTTAGATGAGTCTTCCTATTGCTTAGTCTTCTCAGGGAGAAAATTCTCAGGACAGATGGTAAATTTTTGTTACTGTTTCTCATGATATGAAAAATAAAATTAAAGATAACCAGGAAGTAGGAAAAATAAATGTGAGAAGTATATAACAATAAAAATATTTTGAACAAAAAAAGATCAGCGTATAAAGATTAAGATAGCTGGATGTTTCTTCCAGAATGAAAAATAAAAAAGCATGAAGAGCTAAGAAAGTTACAAAGCTCTGAATATGCTATATAATATATGTATAAAAGGTGAGACTTAGAGATGATATATGTATGATATTAAATCTAATTCTAAAGACAAAGGTCAATAATACATTGTTATCAGAACTCTACTGCTTCTGTCAATGGAGTTATATATCTGCTCTAGGTAAGAGTTACAAGGACTGGATAAGAGTAAAAAATATTGTATAATCAAGGTTCATTTAAAAGTATTTAGTTTTGCCCAAGCTTTATCCAATGGTTAAAAAATACCAGAACTGAGTAACTGACCTCTGGGTGCTCAACCACCATATTTGAAGGCATATACTAAGGTTGTCATAGGAAATAGAGGGACAATATTTTCCTCCCTGACCTCCAAAGTCAGCTAGCTTCCGGGGAACTGTGGGACATCACTCAAAATGTTCTGCAACTTTGGCAAGTCCCCTATTCTCTTGTTTGAGGTGATCATGGAGAGCNTCTCTGGTAATTCTAAATGGTGTCAAGTCTACAAAGGGGAGGATAAACCCAGAAGACAACATTTCTTCAATGCTTCCAGGCAAAGCCACAGTCAAGCTTCTTTTTCTAATTCAGAAGGTGGAACAACTGACACAAAGTGAGGGTAGAGGACCCAGAGAATTCTCCTAATCCAACTGACCCTAAGGACAAGATCCCAACTGGCCTTGAAAGAAAAATAAGAAGGGTTAATTTTGTCCTGTGCATGATCTCAACTTCTCACTGGTAATATATAACCACAATTTAAAATGATTGATATGTGATATGTTTAACAGTGCAAGGGCCTACCCCACCCTCAGACTTTACACTCAAACCAATATGATAAATTATTTAGACAGGTAGTTCTCACTAATGATTTTAACTCAATAAGTAAAACACTGCACAGATAAAAGACTTGGGATCTTGGCTCAATTCAATATGGCAGCTCCTACCTCCAGGCAAAAGACAAAGGCTCATTATTGTTTTAACCTAAAACTTGAATGATGGTTGAATTTCTTCTCTCTCTAACACCCCAGAAACTATTTGGAAGGACCTCACACTGTGATTCCAGCCACTCAACTACTAAGAAATTTCCTAAATGCAGATCCTAGGCTTATAATTCTCAAAGCCATTCTCCGAGGCCAAAGTACATAGTGGGATCCAAAAGGAGGAATACTTTTGTACCTATCAAGAGACTCTAGTGGCCTTTGATTCAGACATTTAATAAACATACTTTGTCCTGGCTTCTCCTGATTCTCTGTGAGGGACTGTAATGCTAATAACTCTTGCTTGACTCCCTCACATCTCTTTCTGGGATCTAGTCAAGTGTTTCCTCTCCTTCTTCCTCCTGGCTATTGTACAAGTTAATTACCCATGTACTTTTTAAATCATTAAGATAAGCTCACTAGTGAAGTAGTACACTTCTTAATCTAATGCTCCCATTCATCTTAAGAAGTAAGATTAGTCATTAGACCAGTTCTTTAATAACAGTTAGAGGTACCTCTTCAGGAAATAGAACGGTGTACAGGGGGTGGAAATGGGTTAAGCAGTTAGTGTAAGAAGACCCAAGAGGAAATTGAGCAGTTACTTTCTCGGCTAAAGACCACACATTTTCTTGGGCTTTTTGGCAGCCTTTTCCTTTTCAGAGGCCAAAGATGCAAGGATTGTTTAGGGGATCTGATCACTGTTCTGGTTCATGAATGACTTCAAGGTTACCTCTTCAGAGTGAGGAAAATTAGAGTGAATATAAAGGGTCCTTGGGTAAAGGAATTGAATCTCTGGCCTGGGTGGAGATTTAAACTTCCAGTTGGACAATGTGGTTTTTCTAAATGAGAATTGTCCACTACAGGCTCATGTATTTCAACAATTGGTGGTACTCTCTGGAGAGGTTATGGAACTTTTAGAACATATAGCCTTGCCATAAGAAATACATCACTGGGGACTGAGCGAGCATCAGCTTTGAGAGTTTACAATCTTGCTCCACTTCCTGTTAGTTCTCTCTCTCTTAATGTAGACAATGATGTGACCTCTTAGCTTCCTAACCCATCCATCTGCGACTATGCTGTCTCAGCTGCTATAGTCTCTTTCTCTAGAACTGTAAGCTAAAATAATATCTTTCTTCTATAAGTCACATTTGGTTATTGTATTTTATCAAAGCAAGCAAAAGCAACTAATGCATTGTCATTGACCTGGCTATGGGACTACACTTTTGGAAGGTGGGTTAAACAACTGGTTTGTCAGTGTGGTGGCTACTGTCTGTACAGTCAAGTACATGATCTCTGGAGTCCTCTGGCTGATCCATTGAGTGGGAATTCAATGCAGGGTCTAGTCTCACATGTGTTCTTTCAATCCAAATAATAATAAAAAAAACAGTTTTGGTTTTGGTTTCTGTAGGCTCATAGTTTTGTACTGCAGTATATTGAGGACCTGCTGAGGAGTTATAGTCAGGAGGAGATACAGTGTGGACAGATCCAAGTGCCTTTTCATATCATATTATTTGCTGGAGGTTATAAAATTGTTCTCTGAGTCTGCAGAGCAGCCAGAGAAGCACAAAAAATTCAGAAATGGGACCCTCTCTGATGCACAGATTCATGCCTGTATTTGTCACTGCACTCATTAACATGACAGTTGTGTGCTCATTCACTTTGATGAATGCAGAATCTATGGTAACTTCAGAGATATTGAACTGAGATGGGTACAAGTGTGTTTATTCCCTTGCAGTGGCTCATAAAAATAGATAGTATGTGTGAGAGTTAGAATTTAGAACCTGAATGTCATCTTCACCAGAGCTAACTTACACTGGTAGTGTCAGCTGATAGTGTCACAGATGTGTGCAGAAACCTGTTTTGTTGGGCATTGCTAATGTGCATTTGTTTGGTCTGTCTGTAGTGAGCTCAGGATGAGTTTGAAGTGCTCTTCAAGCAGTCAGCAGCAAATGTTAACCAGTACCTCACAAAAGTAACAGATGCTATCTTGCCATCAATCAAAGACATCCTGTCTGCCCTCCTCCAGCACAGTGGATGAGCTGTATGAATTAAGTAATGGTTGCTGTGGGAGGTAGTCAGTGCCAACTTTCCCAAGGAGGAGAACTGAAGGTTGTGCAGAAACCTTATTTCGAGGCCCCTGGAATAATCCAGCTCTTTTGCATTGGACCAGGATCCCAAGTTCATGAATCAGATATCCTAGAAAGCTGGCATCCATCCTTTGGAAGTACTGAAGGCTGTACAGCATAGCCTATTCCTACAGAGGCCACAAGCTTGGGCTGTGTGACTTGGGCCTACCAAGTGAACCCTTATACAGAATCTGGAATATTCCACTATGTGCCCTCCTTTCTTGCCGCTTCTTCCTTGCTTTGGGATGGATTGGGGGCAAGGATAGGAAGCTGGCCCTTACAAAGTGGGCTCACAGAACAAGTGAGCAGGCACCACACAACATGAGACCTAACAGGTGAGGTGTGTTATCATGCCCTGCTAGAATTAGAGGTGACTCCTACTTTCATCAGTGTTTCACCACATAGGCTTACTTCCTCACACGAGAAATCAACAGTTAAGTTGTTCCCTCTTGTTCTGTGGGCAACAGTGGGCCCTACACCTGCACAGATCATACACTGGGTCCCACTGTAATCCAGATAGTTATTAAAGTGATTGTGTGATTATACAGGCTAAGACTGGAAGTATTGCAGGAGCCGAGTTCCAAAGGGAAGCTTCCTCTGGGCAGTTTCAGAAAATGGCCCAATAATAGGATTGCCACTGTCCATGGACAGTCTGCTGCTGCAAATGCTCAGTACCGTTTAAGTAGAGGCAGCCCTATTGAGACCCTAGAAGTTTCCAAGTTACAGAGTGGCCATAGGTTGTGTTAGAGGAATGAAATTTGGTGTAGAAGACATGCTGGTTATGGTAGGTTGAGAATGGTTACCATAGGCTTATAGTTTTGTCACCAGGGAATGACACTAATGAATTGATTATATGACATGTGGCCTTATTGGGGGAAGTGTGTCACAAGGGGGTGGACTTTGCAGTTTCAGAAAGCCCATTCTAAGCCTAGAGTTACTTACTTCCTGTTGCCTATAGATCTGGATGTAGAACTCTCAGCAATCATTCTGCGTATGTGCTGCCATGCTCCCTGCTATGATGAGAATGGACTAAGACTCTGAATCTGTAAGCAAGCCGCAGTTAAATGATTTCTTTGATAAGGGTTCCTATGGTCATGGTGCCTCTTAACAGCCATAAAACACTGATCCAAACACTGGTCTTTGTGCATGATGTGTTGGCCTAGTGACAGGAGTGGATTCATGTGCCTTGAGATCCGCCTCCAAGAGTCTTTGCACTGCAAAAATAGTGGAGGCTGTGTGAAAAATGCAAATTTAATATCTCACAATGCTGATGGGAGATGTCCAGGAAGTATGATGTTGGGGGGCGGGAGTGGAGACCTGGGAAGGAGAAGCAAGCATATCAATGACCAACAATTCCTTATCCATTGAGAATTCCTGCAACTTACTTCCCCAGTGTCTACAGCTCCTACCTTGCCATTGCCCCTTACCTGGTCTCCATGAGAAATATGCTCAACAAGTCAGAAAGCTCCTGTTTGAGATGGTGACATAATTAGTGTGTTGCCTGTGAGCATGCACCCACATTCATGTGTTGTTGATTTTCACCCCTCCAAATATATTTCTCCTGAGCAGAGACTGTTTTCTGTTCTTTTATTTGAAATAACTTCACAGAAATGCTTTTAAAATGAACAAACAAAAAAGAACTTCATGAAGATGAATCAGAAGAAGTGGAAAAACAGGAAAAGGTGGTTATGAGGGAGTGTGGACTTTCTAAAATAAAATTGCATGTTCAGAGAATCACTCCAGAATCTTGCTTTTCACCTCACCCTGCACCTGCTAGGCTAGGGCTCTGTTTTGAGCCAAAAGCAAGAAATTTTAGGTGAAAAAAGCACCATAGGGAAAATATACACAGGACTAAAATAAGGTTTCTTCCTTCTTCATTATTTCAAAAAAACCCCTATTTATTGTTTCTGTTTATTTCAATCACACAATACAATATTAACCTTATTAAAATGAATACTTGATATGTGACATAGAATTGTTTTCATTATTTTACAATATAATTGTTCTCTTAATTGATAATATCTGTTAATCATTCATTGCACCAATATGATGAATTAAAGTTGATCATCAGCAAGCTAGAATTAGAGAATGTTGTCTAATAGGGCTCAAATCTTTGAGGTATCATTCACCTCTGGGGGTCATGGAATGGATTAATGAGACAAGGAGACTCTTGCAAACTGCACTATATAATTATATTTCTCATTATTTACAGACAATAAACTTGACACCAAAGACCTCTAATTAGTGTAGCCCAAGATATTTTTGTCCGAAGAGAATATTCCAGATCCCTGTGGTCACAGGAAGAAAAATCAGATCTCCTTGTCCACTGGGATTATCTATGAAACTTCATGTATAAGTGTGAAATATCAGTGAAACCTTGACCATCAGGGATATTTCCAAAATTTCTTTGGCCAAAAAGATAAGCTTCCTAGCACAGAAATGGAATGTCTGAGAACCTTCTGGTCTGGGATGACTCATGGGGCCCTTATAGGCACAAGGATAATTAAAGAGGCCACATTGCACAGAGGTGGAATTTCTGCATCCCCCTTTAGTAACATGGGAAAGTTTGAGGTTACATTGGTTCTAAAACCCACCTTTATCAGAGACAAAANAAAATATCTTAGGGCTACTTCTTAAAAGATGTCTAGTTCAACAGACCCACTCATAAGAGAGCATGCACATGAAGCTCCATAGGTACAAAGTAAATATCTTAGGGACAAGGGCCAGTGTATGGGGCCATGGTTTCAGACGGATTATGGAAAGATCATTGGACAGAAGACACAAGCTAATTCCAAATTTTTGAAAAGGTATAGATATTGACATCCTTTAACTCTAATGGAACTTTTAGTTCCTTTGAGTCAGACAAGGAAGATCTGTGCCATGGTGTTGTGGGGGTTACTCATTTTTCTTCTTCCTCATTCCAAGGAGGACTGAGACTTATCCCTCATTCACAGGTTACCAGAGGACCTTCACTTCGCAGTCAGAGGTGGGTGGTCTGATGGCCTTTGAAGAAGATTGGGAATGTAAGAAGGCCACATCAAGTAAGTGGATTACTAAGCACATCCTGAATAGAAGGGCCAGGTGAAAGAGCTCTAAGGGCAAGAAGGAAAGTATAACACCATTTTCTTCAAAGATGAAACATTAGAGGCCTCTTAGGAAAAATGAAATGCTTTAAGGCCTCTCTGTCACCTAATGAAACTCTGAGATCTGAGGGCAAATGTTTACCTCTAAGTCCCCTTAATGAGAGTGGAAACTTCCTAACTATGGTGTTCAAAATCAGAAATTCCCATAGCCTCAGGGCCCAAAGTGAATGTCTCTCACCATCTTGCACATTGCAAGATCTGGACACTGCCACCTCAGTTACTACATCGTCTTGGCACCATGGAATGTCCCTATCTTGAGCATTGGGTTCCCAATTCCCACATGACAACCCTAGCCACACAAAGATTCAGATCTCCCTGGCCTCTTTTCCACATGAAGGATTCTGCACAGCATCCAGTAGTCCCTCAGCTCTGGATAGTTAACTTATGCCTTGCCCACCAAGACCTTGGCTATTAAATCATACCTCTGATGCCTCTTCATGATAGCTACACACAGTATCTTTGCCCTCCATCCGTTCTGACCATCCCTTCTGAGATCCTGGCCAGACCTGTTCTTTCTTTCATCCAAGAGTTTTCTACCACAACAAGAGCTCCACCTGCCAACCCTCTCCTCTGGTTCTGTTCAGTGCTTCTACTTCAAAACTGTTCCACTTGGTCTCAATGCCCAAAAGCTGATCCAGCCCTCATGAAGTCTTAAGCCATTTCCACCCTAAAGCAAATTGTCTTCTACATAACCAAGCTTCTACCTAGAGAGGAAATTTGCTCCCAGATTTCACCAGAAAGGGCTGATATTAATCAGAAAGGCTTTCTTAATCAGAAAATGCTGCCCAAGTGGTAGAGGAAAAGCTAAGATATTGGGCTTGTTTCTGAATAAGGTATTTACTGTTCTGCCCAGATTAGGACCCCCAAGGAGACCACGGGATACCAAGAGTGTCCAGAATGCAACAGCAAGATTTATTCTTTATAAGCAGTACAAGTCAACAAGGAACTCTGGTCTCCAGTGCCTGACACTGCACAGCAGGGAAGAGAGAGTTACTCTTTTTTTCTGGAGCTCAAATTTTAAAGACAAAAATCACAAACTTCTCAAAGGGAAGAGGGTTCATTAGTATGGGTTCATTATTGATTAGTCTATCTTTGCTTACTCATAGGAATTTTTACAGTTTCTGAATGAGCTCATTCTCCAACTGAACTTTTGTTTTTCACAAGACCACTTTTTATAGACTATCTCCAGTGCTGGGACATTCTCTGGTTAATCAGTTACTTTCATGTGTCCCTCCATACCTCCTGACTCTGTACTCTTTTGATTCCTGGAGTCTCTGTCAAACTTAATACCTAGGCCTTTTTAGTTCAAGCAGGGGCTGTTAGTTTGGTTTTATTTTTGAGTGAGGGTCCTTTAGTTACCAAACCTTTCTAATCTCAGGGAACCTTAATGGAGGAGTATGTAAAAGCTAGAGGATATGGTGAAATTCTATGAAAAAAAACCATTTTCTAGTCTCAATACAACTAGTGAATTTACCCGCAACTCCATCGACTGCACTGGGATCATAGAGAAGAAGCACCAATAGTAGCTTAAGCATGGCAGAGTGGCTCCTGGAACCCTACATTTTACCACTGAAGTTCGGGATTTTGATGGATTCTGGTGTGGAGGATCCACTATCTTATTTTTTACACACTGAGCCAACCAGGCTCTGGTGTGTATAAACCCAGGGTCACACAGAAAGCTCTGGTTAATTTTAGTGCATCACAAAACAATGATAATCATGAATGTGCTATAAGATCATGGGGTGGCTGGGTGGATTGGGGTGCCTTCAGAAGCTGGAGAGTAAGAGTATACAGTATGTATTGTTTACAAAAGCAAAACTATGTGGAAACAAACTTAATAAAAATATTATAATCCATAACAAAAGCCAGTATTTTGGAAAAGTCTGCTACAGAAAACAGAAAGGCAAAAGAGTGAGACAAAAAAAACAGAAGGACAAAAGAGTGAGACAGAAAGCCAGAGGGGAACTGCACTGCAACAGAACTCACTCCATTGATGACAGTAATAATTCACTCCTTGCTGGGTGGTGGTGTTGCATGCATTTAATCCCAGCAATCGGGAGGCAGAGGCAGGAGGATCTCAGAGTTTGAGGCCAGCCTGGGCTACCAAGTGAGTTCCAGCAAAGGCACCAAAGCTCCACAGAGAAACCCTGTCTCAAAAGACCAAAAAAAATATATTCCTGAAAGTGAGCTTTCATAACCNTCTCACCTCCAATTAAGCCCTACTCTACATACAACAGCATTTTCAATCAAACCTCTAACATATGAATTTAATCATTCCATTCAATGAATAACAGAGGAATGGTGTTGATATCATCTACAATTGAAAATAAGGGTTCAAATAATCCTTTAAGTAATCTTTCAAAGACAGTATTAAGATTGGTAATTGTAGCTATTCCAAATAAACTGTATTAGAAACCCAAGATGCACAGGGTAGAAGGAAGACAAGCCATCAAAACATGTACTTCTCACTTCCATATGTATGTCATGGAACATGCACACTGCACCAACACACTAGATACTTAGATAGATAAATAGATAGATAGAAACATACATATATACATACACATACATACATGATAAATGACAGAAAGTGACAGATAGAAGCATGCATCTATCCATACATATACACACTCACATACATACACACATACATGATAGATGACAGAGATAGATAGATGTAGTGATAAACACTGAATCATGGTGTCCTTACTTCCCATAACCACACTGAATGTAGGTATGTTGTTGCAACTCACTGGGCTTTGGTGCCTGGGGCTGAAAAGAGTCAGCCCAGCACTGGAGGGCAAGGTATCCAGGGCACCTTGAGCTGTGCAGAACAGCAGTGCCTTGTAGGTGTCTTGGACACCTTGAAGCTGTTTGGAACAGCTGCAACAGCTGGAGCTGCAAGGAGTCAGCCCAGCCTTGGAGGGCGAGGTATCCCAGATAACTTGGGCTGTGCAGAACAGCCCTGCCCTGAAGGTATCTCAGACACCTTGAAGCCCAGCTCCAACTGTTGGGGCTGCAAAGAGTCAGCCTAGACTTAGAGAGCAACGTTCCCCAGACACCTCGAGCTGTGCAGAAGAGCTCTACCCTGTAGGTGTCCCTGACATCTTGAAGCTGCTTGGAACACCTCCGAAGCTGGGGCTGCAAAGAGTCAGCTCAGCTCTGGAGGGAAAGTTATTCTGACTGCTTGGGAGAGTCAGGCTTGGAAGTGTTTCAGCAGGGAAGGGTATGCTGACAGTTCAGGAGAGTCAGGCCTAGAGCTGCTTCAGCAGGAAAGTGTATCCTGACAGTTCAGGAGAGTCAAGCCTAGAGCTGCCAAGTTAGCTCTGCAGGGAAGTGTATCCGGACTGTTCAGGAGAATCAGGATATACCTGGTGTAGTGGGGGATGGTCTCTCTGCAGGATATAGCAATCCTGCTTCTCTCCTAGAAAGCAGCTACAGCTGATCTTTGCTAGGCCCCACTTAAGGGTGTTTCCTAGCAGAGCTCTGCTTCTCAAGCCAAAGTGTTACTCAGCTCTCTCCCCTTTGCTCAGTCCACTATGGGACATCGTAGGAATGATCTTCTGCTCAGCTCCTCTTTGTTCAGTCCATGATGGGACATCTCAGCAATAATCTTCTATCCAGTGAATCAATGTGTTCACATCCAAAATACTTTTAAGAAAGAGATTTATTTGGAAAGGAGAAATCCATGAGAATAGCTGCCTCTACCAGGGTGGAGAGAACAGCTCAAAACTACCCAGGCAGGGGCTCTTTGTATAGGGTGGCCTGGGTATGCAGTCAACAGGGGTTGGCTAGATTTTTCCTGCTCTGTGGTTGGTCAGTTTTGTGGGCTAGGGGCATAGATGGCCATGATGTGAGGGCCAAACTGTGTTTCTTTCACTGGCCTTTTTTGGCTTTTGGTCACTAATTCTAAGGCCAGGGCACATATCTTTCTCTGACTCTGATTCTACGGACCAAGAGTGTTATGTTGGTACTAGTTTCAGAGTCAAGGCATGTTTCCTTAGTTCTGGCTTTGAGGATAAGTTGGTTATTTCTCTGGCTCAGGTCCCAAACCAGGCTGTGTTTCTTTCCCTGATCAGGGCTTCACATCAAGGATGCCACTGCCTGCTCTTTGACTGGTCAGTTTCAAAAGTCAGTCGGCCAGTGGCAGCTACTTTCCTGCTCTGATTGGTTGGTTTCACAAGCCAGTTGGTCAGCACTGAGAAGGACCTGATCTGAGCAGAACTGTGTTTCTTTCACTGGCCTTACTTAGTTTTTGGTCACTAATTCTAAAACCAGGGCACATATCTTTCATTGACTCTGACTCTAGGGACCAAGATTGTTAGTACGATACTGGTTTCAAATTCAGGGCAGCTTTCCTTAGTTCTGGATTTGAAGATAAAGTTCTCATTTCTCTGGCTCAGGTGCCAAAACCAGGCTATATTTCTTTCCCTGGGTAGAGCTCCAAGGCCAGGGTGGGTTTTCTTAGTCAGCACATTTTTCCTACACTGAGCATACTTCAATATCTCCAATTTGGGAGGCCTTCCCTTTTCTGAAGAGAAAGGAGAAGGAGTGGATGGGGAAAGAGGACTGTTTGGGGTGAGGAAGTGGGAGGAGAGGAGGGAAGAAGGGGAAATTGTGATCAGGCTAGAAAAATTTAATTAATAAAAATAAATTTAAAAAAGAACTGTTCAACTAAAAAAAGACAAAGATTGGACATTCAAACTATAAAAACACTGAATTTCTTGTTTAATGTCCATTTGATTTACATAGATTTGATTAGTACATGGGATTTCCTTTGTTTCTGGCTATTTTCACGTACTTATATCTGGAAAGTCTTCTCTTGTTTATTTTTGCCCTTGGAGAGGGCTCACCACCCAGCTCCCAAATTAATCACACACAGAGGCTTATTCTTAACTATGAATGCCCAAAAACAGCTTGTCTTATTTCTTGACAACATTACTTAACTTAAATTGTCCCATCTATCTTTTGTTCCTGGGTTTTTGCCCTTTTCTTACTTCTATGAATTTTATTCTTATTCCATGGCTAGCTGTGCAAATGTGTGGCTGGCCCCTGGAGTCCTCATCCCCTCTGGCTACTTCGTTTTCGTTTTCTCTTCTCCCAAACTTTCCTGTCTATTTATTCTTTCTACCTGTCAGCCATGCCTATCCTTTCTCCTGACTTGCCATACTCCATTCAGCTCTTTATTAGACCATCAGGTGTTTTAGATAGACAAGTATCACAGCTTTCCACAGTTAAACAAATGCAGCATGAACAAAAGTAACAAACCTTCTTTAAAGTAATATTCCCCAATACTCCTCCTTACACTTTGTTATTGCTTCAGTTATTACTGTGTACTTCTACTTGGTACTAATATTCAACTAGACAGCAAGGACCTTGAAGGTATTTATGCTGCTGAAGGTATTAAGTCATACACCCTGCACTCTAAGTTCCATCTTTTGAGACACATCAATAACAAAGGATTTTTCAAATAACATCAAATGACATTTATTCTGCATATGTGTTAAAGTTGTGTAGCTTGGTCCTGTTGTGGGACTCTTCAGTGTTGGAAATGATCCTATCTCTAACACTTTACAGGCTTTTGGAACCCAACACTTCATTCTGGGTCATGTTGCCTAGCTTTGGTTCATGGGGAGCTGCTTAGACTTACTGCAACTTGGTAGGCAATGTTTTGATGTTATCTATAGGAGATCTGGCCTTTCCTGCACAGAAACAGAGGAAGAGTGGATTGGAGGGTTGGGAACAAAGGGGCATGGGAGAAGACAGGGTGGAGAGGCTGTGACTGGGATGTAATGTAAATAAGCAATAAAATTATTTTTTAAAAGAAATTTCCATTAGGTGGAAAAACTTAACACATCACAAAAAAGTCTTGCATATAAAATATATATTCATCTGAATGTTGTTGAAAATGGTTACATTTGTAAAATAGAATTACAGGGTGGTATGTCTTTAAAAGAAATGATGGAAGATATGCATACATTGATTTTTCCAAATAGAGTAGATTATGTGAATCGTTTAAGCATTGGGGGCTAGATATTAATGCCAGTACATGATTAACATAAAAGGAAAATATCAAGAGTCCTCTTTTGATCTTAAAAGAAAAAAACAACACCAGGAAGAGAATAACAACAATAAAACAACAACAACAACAAAGTAACCATATCATCTGTGGCATCTTCAGGAGGATATGCAGTAATCTGAACATTATTCCAAGGGTGTGGCTGGTGTCTGTGGCTTTGTCATTCTCTCAGGTTGGTGCTCAGCCAAGCAGGTCTGCACACTATGGTTGGGACCACCCCATTTCTGATCTGATGAATGCCCTGAAAACTGATGAATGGTGTTCCAGCCTCTCCTTGCTACTCTTCCCCTCTGAGACCTCAAACCTGAGGGGAGGAATGTTATAGTGATGAGCTTGAGAATGTCCAAGACCTCTTTGTCCACATTATGTAAATGTGATATCTTTGAAGCAGAGTGGGAATGTTGGATGATTGATTAGTCAGAAAGAAAAACCAGAGGCCTTTTGGATAAGATATTAGTATGGACATCTTACATAATAAGAAAGGAAGATCTGAAGTTCTGTTTGGCCTCGGTGGAATTGGATCCACCATTAGTCAGAAAGAGGATATGTGCGAAATGCTTGCCTGATCTATGGGGTCACTATAGTTGGCCTCAGATTCAGACACTGAATCCCACCACAACACTAATCAGAGATGTATGACTAGGAATCAGTGGGTAAAAGGTGACAGGTCTGAGGCTTGCCAAGAGGCACGGGGAAGAAATAAGAACTCAAGAGCCCTGGAGAAAACCCAAGACTCCCAGGGTCAGATGGGAAATGTTTGAGGGTCTCTTAGAGAGAGAGGAGAAATCTGAGGACTTTATATAGAGATAGACTGGCATGTTGGGCTGGGTAGAGGTGGAAATGTGCATACACACTCATTGATATTAGATCAAGGTCCCAGCTCACCTCTCACAGTTGAGTATGTTGCAGGTACTGAGTTATCAACATCAAGATCTTCATTGTAGACTCAAACATTTGTCCACTGAGCTGAATGTGTGGCAGTGAGAGTTTTGTCCAAAAATCTGAATGAGAGTCTTAAGTTGATTCAAGATTATGTTCAGCAGCTCAGGTGAAGGTATGAATGATGGAGGCCACATTATATTATTTTGTGCCTTAAGGCAGTGGGCTTTGGTTCTGGACTCTATTTGCTACTCTTGGGATCTGATGCTTTAAAACTAGTTGGTCTAGAGAAGTCACCGTGTAAAGAAAATAAATGTTCTGGGACCCCACATTTGTGTGGGGAATGTCC
>LZPO01108093.1:69578-83003 GCA_001675575.1 Neotoma lepida | reverse complement strand
AAGAGGGAAAAAAAAAACCTTTAACTAGTGTCAGCAAGGGGCTCACGGCTGTGTGTCCTGTCCAACAGGGACTCGGATATTCACCAGTTCCAAAATGAAGTGTCACATCATTCCCTGTTGTTCAAGGGAAATTCAGACATACCCTGTCTCTACTAGCAGCTGTGAGATCTTCCCTCTTGTACCAAAGGACAGGAGCAACCTTCCCATATGAATATGGAGATCTCATATGTGACCCTTCTGTCCTAGGAGGCCTCAGACATTCACATTCAATGTCAATCAATCTGAAAAGTATTCCATGGCAAAAAGGGAGCTGGAGCTCTAACTTCTCCCCACAAGGAGGTACCAGACCTCCTCAAAGTGACCAAAGGGACCTCAGACTATCCTATGGCCACCCAGTTCAACGCAGCCTTACAATGTTTCTGTCTGAAAAAGAGAGCCTCAAGCGTAAACCATCTAACAAGATAAGCCACAGATGTGCTCCTTCTGACCAAAGGGAATTCAGCAATATGCTGCCTAATCAAGAGTGGGCCAGAATTTCAAGGCCCCAACATATTCTTTCTGCCCATGGAGGCTACAGAACTCACAAGCCTGTCAAACTGAAGTTTTAAAAATGTTCATCTCAGGAGGGGAGATTGTGCCCGACTCTCTCTTACCAAGATCTTTAGATCTTCTTATCCACAAGCCGGCCTTATATTTTCCCACTGTGAGCCCCACATGAACAAAGGGAGTTTAGAACATTTTTTTGTCATCAAACATCTGTCAAACTTTTGACTTCCATTCCTGGCTACTTCAGGTGTACACTGAGGTATCAGATAGGCCCATCTGACAATGAGTAAGGCAGGTGTTTCCCTTCTGATTAAGAATTGTTCAGTTTCTACCTAGAACATGCTATACAATGTTACCCATTAAGAATCGCATGTGCTTCTGCTGACTAATGTGGCCCTAGACGGCCTTCATCTGACCTAGTGGGTGATGGATCAACTCTGTCTGCCTAAGAGGCTCTGAGTGTTATTATTTTAATCATCTGACTTCATGACCTCTGTGCAACAATAAAAGGACCTGATGCCTGAAGTCCTAGAGCTTAAGAGTATGCAGCAGCATCCTAAACCCAGGATATATTCCTTTAACTTGGTCGGCAGAAATAAAGAAGCCTTGCCCTTCATGTTCTGAAGTAGGAAGCTGAATTGTTCAGGAGGCCTAGCTGGGAACTGCCTCCTAGCATGTTGGAGATTGATCACAATGCTGCCTGCCCTGCATGACATGGATGTTCTAGATTCCTATGAAGACTGGAAAAGGTCATGTTCACGCCCTTCTCTAATCCTCAAATTGACTCATGATATGCCCCAGCTTCCCAGGAGTCTCTTTGTTTGAACTTTCTGCTTTTCTAAACATAGCATGAGACTTTCTGCCTCCAAAAAATGGTGTCCTCAAAACTCCCTTTTTGTCTGTGGGTGCCTCAAACATTTTCATTCTGTCCAAGCATTCTCTGAATTGTGTTTCTGACAAAGGGGACTCAGACATATTCCTTCAAAGCTAGGAGGACTCATACTTTCCCCAATTTCTGAAGTGGAGCTCATATTGTTCTCAGAGGCTCATCATGTGCTCAGGGACATCTCTTCTGAACCAGGAAGCCAAATGTACTTTACCAGTTCTCAAGCAGATTTCAGACCTACCAACTCATAACCACAGATTTTCAAAATGCTGTATGGACCAAGGGGGCTTCTGATCAGTCCTTGAGAACCAAGGGCTCTCAGGTCTTCCCCAATGGCCCAGGTGGCCTCAGCTCTATCTGTCTAGTACTAAGATAACTTCACAACATTCACCAGTAACTCAATGGGGTTTCAGAACTACCTCCTCAACACCAAAAGCTTCAGCCACTCTCCAGTGTTCAGTGGACACTGATTAACACACCTTGCCTTTGAGAACTAGAGGATGGCAGATATTTACTAATTGACAAGTGGACCTCATATTACCTCTTCAGAATAAGGGTGCCACAAACACTCTTAATGACTGAAAGGGGCCTGACATATATAACTTGAGAAGCAAGTGGCTTTAGATTTCTCCAGTGTTCCAACAAGGCCACAAATACAGTCCTTTTAAAACCGATGGGCCATAGAATTACTGCAAATCACAATGAGACTTTAAAATTATCCTTCCTGAACCAGAACAATTCATTATCCAGCCAATAACTCCATCAGGTCTTAGATATGCCCCATCAGAAGTAAACTAACTCTATAATTCAGGGGACGTACAGCTCACTGGAACATTTTCTGAAGAGGGCATTATCCTTATTTTCTCCAACCATAGTAGTCCCTGACTTTCAAGGTATGCCAATGGGGGCTGTTATAATAAACCCTGTTTGTACAAGAAAATTTAATCTTCCTCTGTCTGTACTGGAGGGGTCTTAGACATGCCGCTTTTACAAGACAAGCTATAGAGCTGGCCCTGTGACTGAAGGGTATGTCTCAAATATTCAGGCTACTGATGGGTACTTGAGACTTTGACCCTACTACCAAGAAAACATAGGAGCTTCTCTTTGTGTTCATGACCAATTAAGTTATACACAAAAAACTAAGAGATACTACAGCCTCTCTCTCAGACATGGGTTACTAGGAAACACACTTTTGATCACCAAAAGAACCTCATGGAACTCTAGATTGAAGTCACATGGCAGAAGAATAAACACCTCACCTTGGATCTAAGGCCATCTATTTTCAAGCTGCTCACCAGAAAGGTGACTGTCCTCTATGTCCGTACTGGTGCAATTTATCCTGAGTTTAAGCAGGGAGCAGATGCAGGGACTGTGACCCATTTGTCAGAAGAACCTTCTGAACACTGTCTGACCTCATAAGGAGTCCTCAGGGATAGGGATTTTCTAGAGGTCACTGAAGACTTGGAGACTGACAAGGGACTGCCTGGACTTTCCTCCTCTAGAGAAGGTAAGCAGGGATGTTCACCTCTGCCCAACAAGGTCTGGAATTAGGCTCCTTTACCAAAACTTATTATTTGTGACCTGATAACTTGGATCTTACGATTTGCCCTTTGACCCAAAAAAGCCCTCAGTAGTTTCCCCTCTCAGCAAGGGCACCTGCAATATTTCACCACTGACAAGGGGCACTGGACACTCTGGTTAGAGATGACAGAAGAAGAGCAAGGAAATCTGGAACCCATGTCACTTNCTTGGAGACTGACAAGGGAATGCCTGGACATTCCCCTCTACAGAAGGTAAGCAGGGATGTTCACCTCTGCCCAACAAGATCTGGAATTAGGTTCCTTTACCAAAATTTATTATTTGTGACTTGATAACTTGGATATTACAATTTGCCCTTTGACCCAAAAAAGCCCTCAGTAGTTTCCCCTCTGAGCAAGGGCACCTGAAATATTTCACCACTGACAAGGGGCACTGGACACTCTGGTTAGAGTTGACAGAAGAAGAGCAAGGAAATCTGGAACCCATGTCACTTCCTTGAATAAAATCACCTGTCATGGTGTGGAATCATCTGTCCCATCCAATTCTGGGTGTCTGAACACAATTCTTAGGATTCAACCACACAGGGCCTTCTACCCAAGCTGTTAATGAATGCTGGTACTGAAACTTGGTCTCTTCAGCTACAGATGTGGACATCCTAACCTGTGAAAAAGATTTAGAAGGTGAGTCAATGCTAGGATCTTATGTGGTATGGTAGTCAATTTAATTTTTGCTCTGAGTTGTATGGGATTTTCACACTCTGACCATATGTCCCCTGTCATATGGGTCTCAGAAACTTCTCTCTCCTCAAGGGTACTCAGTCTTTCTCCCTTTGTTTAAGAAGGCATCCATTCTTCCTTCTGAAACGTGTGTCCAAAGGAGGCCTAGACATTCATTTTGTGTGAGTAGGCCACACAAATCCTGAAATTATGGACTGGGCCTCTTATATTCTCCTTAATAAATGAGTCCCAGATTTATGCAAGTACACAGTCCAAGGTAAATTGTAGGCCCAATAATGATGCAGTGAAGAACCCTTGACATAATAGCTTGTGAAGGAAGTTGGCAATATTCTACTTTCACTGCACGAGATGTCTTTACACACACCCTTTCATCACTTCAAGGGGGCTGATATAAAATTGACTGATTAGGTCGATACAGACCAGGCCAGTGACATGAAAATTCACACAGATGTTCATATTTTTCTCAAGTACATGTCAAATCAACACTCCCTGATAATGACTTCCTCAGAGAAACCACTTCTATCCACAAAAAGCTAAGATCTAGTCCTCTAATTGAGGTGTCAGTCTATCCCCTCTGACCTGGGTGGCCAGGCATGCCCAAATGGCCAAAGGGATGCCAGATTACTCTGAACTGATACCATGGGACATGACTGTGAAAATCTTAACTCTGATTAAACACCTAATTTTAAGATTATCGTCAGAAGTGAAGTGATCCTATGTTCATGACCCATGCCTGTGCTGCTGATGAAAGGCTTGTGGAGGATACACAGCCAGGGATCACCATCCACCCTAGTAGAAAAAAATGCTGATTGTTTGGCAAAAAATGCTCAGGGTCTAGAAAACATGCGTATTCTGGAGTGTGAGGACTTTTCTACCTGATAAGGTATTGCCTGCACCTTCTTCCAATTCCCTAGGTAACCTGGGAACTTTCATCGTCTGCATGAGGTATTCTGGGAATATCCTGTTCTTTCTTAACCTCCTCAAACTTTCTAGATATCAAAAATGGGGCTGGAATCAACCTACATATGGCCAAATGGGTCTTACCTTGAACTGAACAAGCATAGGTCCACGAGAGACTGTATGAACAAGGGACACCCGTCCACTCTGGATTGAGATCCCATAGCCCAAGATTAGCACACAGAGCATAGAGCCTTCTGTCTTTAGGCCAGTCAATAAAAATGGAATGACTTCAACATCTTTGCCTAGATCTTGACAGCTGAACACAAACTAGAGGAAGCAACCTAGCAAACAACAGTCATCCAGGCATTTGCAAGAGGAAATAGGTTGTTGCAGCCTTGTCTCTCCCAGTATGTACACAAATTATGAAGATACAAAACTGTGAAAGAGAGTTGGAAGCTCATGATCAGTGCTGGGAAAGTTATCCAGTATATAAGGTACCAGCAATATTCACCTTCAAAAGAAGTATGTATGGCAACTTCACTCTCTGCCCAAAGGAGATTCTGTCTTCATGTTTCAATGGGGCCTCAGAGGTTTCCTCTCTTACATAGGGCTCAGAGATTCCATTTTTTCTGTCATTATTATTTATATTATTATTATTATTATTATTATTATTATTATTACTATTATTATCCCATTCCTTCTCTGTACTCAGAAGAGGATGTCAGAACTCTCCTAAGAATAAGATTGTTCTAAACCCAGTTTGCCCTATGGGGTCTATAACATTTATTTTCTGTTACATGGTCCTGTTCTCTTCTCTTTCCTACCAAGTGGCTGTCTTTTCTCTTCTCATTAAAGGGCCATCAGATCAAAGGTGCATTGTTCCACTGTACACAAACAGGATTCAGACATTCCCTATCTTTCTAATATGTTGTGAGCCAATTATCCATCTCTATCCAGCAAGAGGATTTTAGGAGTACGGTTTCTGCAAAGCAGGATCTGGGAAATCAAACTCTATTGAAAGGGCTCTCAAAACAGGCCCCTGTGTCCCAGGGATCTCTCAGACCTCCACCTTCTGCTCTTTGGAACTTTAGTTCCACCCTTATGACTAAAGAACCATCAGATGTTTCCTGCTCTTCAGGGTAACCTCACAGATTTTCCTCTTAACTAAGACTGCTCTACAGCTGACCCCTCTGACAGAGAGAGCCATATAAACACCTAAGTGGCTGAAGGGAATCTCACCAATTTCTGCTTTTAGATCATAAGGCAACAGGTAGAAAGATGAAGTCAGCTCTCAAGCCATCTGCCTTAAAAGTTGTCTATTGAAAATGCACTATTCCTATCATTTATTCACAGATAAGTAAAGGAGAATACAACCTTAAGGAAACATCAATGCTTGCATAACAACTTATCATGCTGGAAGATTGTTGTGTGATTTGTTTGAGACTCTCAAAGATTTCACACAGGGTATGTATATTTATTTTGGGGAAAGTAGTTGGAAGCTAGAGAGTCAGAGTCAGATCATTTTCCCATTACCTAGAATAGCTTGGGACCTTCCCCTTCTGACCCTGGAGTAACTGTATATTCCTATTGGATGATATATGTCTGAGGGGTCCCCTCCTTTGAACAAAGTTATTTAGGATTTCTCCTTTGCAGAAAGTGGTCTCATGACTTCCAGTTCCTGAGAACAGGTCTCAGAACTCCCTGTTCCCAAGAGACCTCAAGCATTCCTTGTTTCTTGAAGCTGTCATGAAATCTCCCCTGCTCCAGACTGGGCATCAGTCTTTTCCTCTACTGACAATGTGGTCATAGACATTACCCACCTATATAAGTGGAAGAAAGAAACCACTGACTTTGACCCAAGGAACATCATGCATTCTTTTTATTCCCAATGTGACATTAGATATATTAGCTCATAAGGCACTGCCTGAAATGTGCTCCACTGCATGAAGTGAGCTGGGACCTTGATCTCATGTCAAGGAGTCATTATGAACTTTTCCACCACTACCCAACCCAATATGTTTGTCTGTCTCTACAAAGAGGCCTCAGATTTCTCCTCTCTCTCTCCAAGAAGTGCTCAAACATTTCCCTCTGATCCTAGTGACCTTGGATTGTCTCCAGGACTCTTGAGTTCTCATTTCTACCCCAGGCTCTTTGAGAAGCCTCAGACCAGTCACCTCTGTCCCACTGATCCATAGACATCCATCTCTGACTATTATTGGGGCCAATCAAGAACTGAATATGTGGCCTTCAATAGTGTTCCTGTTGACCAACGGTGTCTCACACATATATTTTCTGACTAATGGATTATCCAAATCCACATCTGTCCAACAGAAGTTCAGAGTCTCCTTTCCCATTATGAAAGATGTGTATACTAACATCCTTATCCATATGGCCTCTTCTCTTACCTTCTGATCGAGCAGGTGTTCAACATTCCTGCTCTGATTCAAGAGATATCTATTTACATAATGTGGATAAAAAGGCCTTGGACATTCTCAAGCTCATCACTATAACATTCCTGCCCTCAGGTTTGAGGTCACAGAGCTCAAGAGTAGCAAGGAGAGGCTGGAATACCAGTCATCAGTCTTCAGGGCATCAGAACATCAGAAATGGAGAGGTCCCAACCTCAGTGCCTAGACCTGGATGGAAGAACATCAACCTATGAAGCTGACAAAGCCATAGACAGCAGCCACACCCTTGGACAAATGTTCAGATTACTGCATATTCTCCTGAAGATGCCACAGATGATATGGTTACTATGTTGTTGTTGTTTTGATTGTTGTTGTTCTCTTCTTGGTGTTGCTGTTTTCTTTTAAGTTTAGAAGAGGTCATCTTGATATTTTTGTTATGTTAATCATCTACTGGAATTAAAATCCAACAACTAATTGCTTAGGTGCTTCACATGTTCTACTGTATTTGGAAATGACAATGTATGCATATCTTCCACCACTTGTTTCGACATATAGCTCTGTGATTCTACTGTACAAGTGTAATCATTTTCATCAATATTCACATGAATACATATTTTATTTACCAAACTCTTTCCTGTGGTATGTTCATTTTTTCACATCATGACAGTTTTATTTGATGTAATTTTGAAGATGCTTTCTTACTGATGTGTCTTACAAAAGATGTACCTTAGCACCACTATTCTTTACTGTATAGCTAATATCCACTTATGAGTGCATACATACTGAGTTTGTCTGTGTGGGTCTGTGTTACCTAACTCAGGATGATTTTTTTAGATCCATCCATTTGCCTGCAATTTTCATGATGTTATTGTTTTTACCAACTGAGTAATACTCCATTGTGTACTTAACTTTTGAGTTAGTGAGAATTTTGTCACTATCTAATATGATTGCAATATCACTTTCAGTTCTTCCATAGGTGTGTCTTGGTAAAGGTCTCTTTTGTTTATAAAACTTTGTTGTATTCAATAATAAGATGTATCTTAGAGTTGAAGTTGTATGATGAAATTTCAGCAGAAGCATAAATATCTTCAGTACGATTGCTGTCTAGTAGATTATAAATATCAATTAGTACACAGTAGTAACTGAATTAATAACAAAATGTTAGGATGATATCAAGGGTGTAATCCCTAAGAAATAGCCAGAAACAGGGAAAGCCCAGTTACTAATCAAGTCTAGGTGCATCAAGTGGACACTGAATGTTTTGTGTTTGTGTTTGTAGACTTTGAAGTTTTAATATCCAATCATTATATTTTAAATGGGGAAGTAAGCTATGTTCCGTGTGGTAGTGAGTAATAAAGGGCAGCACGTTTTTAGTGTTTAGAGTATTATTACATCTATCTATCTTATGCATATCTATCATCTTTTAATATACGCATTCATTTGGTAAGTATGCAAGTATTTTTCTATATCTGTCTATCATCAATGAATTGCTCTGTCTGTCATCTAAGCATGCAAGTATACATGTATGTAGCTGAGTAACTAATCATATATATATATGTATATATGTGTATATATCTATATATCTATATATATCATGTGTTTATCATCATCTATCAGTGTTTCATCTATCTATCTAGTTGGTACAGGCTATATACCACACATATGGAAATCAGAAGTCCATATGGTAATGTCTTGTCTTTCTTCCCAACATGCGATTCTTGGGGATGTAATATAGCTTTTCTGTCATAGGTTCCATTACCTCTTAAACATCTCTCCAGTCCTAATGCTGTGTTGTCAATCTTACTTAAAGGATTTTGTAAACTTTTATTCCCAAGTGTATATGATATCGTCACTACTACTCCTACTACCATTGAATGGGAACTCTTGTATGNGGTTCCTCTCACCCAGAATCCATCAAAGTCCAATAGTGCAGGAGTAAAATGTCGGGTCTCAGCATCCCCTCTGCCATGCTAAACTTGATTTTTCTTTCTTTATTGTTGAAAATAGGTTCTTTTCTCATGAAAGCTGTGACTTGTTTTACTGATCTTAGCCATTCTGACAGATTTAACATGAAGTCTTAAACTAGCTTTGATTTGCATTTCTTTAAGTGTTTCTCAGCCATTTGAGTTTTCTCTATTCTGTTTAGTTGTGGACTCCACTTTAATTCTAGTATTTATTTTCTTTTTACCTTGTATCTTGAGTTTTTGGTATAATTAGGATATTAGTCCTCTATTGGATGTGGACTTGGTAAAAATTCTTTTGCCATTGTTTAGGCTGTCACTTCATCCTTTTGACAGTGTCCATGGCCTTACAGAAGCTTTTCAGCTTCATGAGGTCCCATTTATTAGTGCCTTCACTCTCAGTGACGTGTTCAGGAAGACTTCTTCTGTGCCAGTGCATTGAAGGCTACTCCCCACTTTCTGTTCCTGCAGGTTCTGGGTCACAGATTTTCTGTTGAGATGTGTTATCCCTTTGTAATTGAGTTTTATGCAGAGTGACTCCTATGTAAATCAGTTTTGTGGCTACTCGTTTTTGTGGCTCCTATATGCTCTCCTGGTGCTCTGGGCTTCTGGTCAACCCTCTTGCTCTTCTCGTTTCTCTTGCTCTTCACCCTCTCTCCCCTCACAGGCTGGTTCAATCTGAACACTTCCAGATGTCTCTGGATGTTTTCTCCCTCATATTGACATTAAGCCTTCTCCTCAGCCATGCGTAGGAGCAGTTGTAAATATGATGAACTTGAAAGAAATCATTATGGCATAACAATGACATCTGTGTGTTTCAAGTTGACAANGGGTCAGTTGTCCTGGCTAGTTTTATGTCAAGTTGACACAAGTTAGAGTCATCTGAAAGGAGGAAAAACAATCAATTGAGAAAAATGTATAAGATCCATTTGTAGGGCATGTTCTTAATTAGTGATTGATGCACCTCCCAGCCAATTGTGGATGGTGCTATACCTGGGCTGGTGATCCTGAGTTCNACAAGAAAGCAGGCTGNGGAAGCCATGGNAGCAATCCAGTGAGCAGCAGGAAGANAGAGACATTGGGGTTGGGATGGGANTCTGAAACCCAAAATCCCAAGCCCAAGTGAAATACATCCTTCCACAAGGCCATGCCACTTAATCCTTTCAAATAGAGCTCTGATTGCTGTCAAGTATCAAAAGGATTCCTTAGAGGTAAGGATTTCCTAGAGATCACTGAAGACTTGGAGACTGACTNGGGAATGNCTGGGCCTTGTATCTTCAGAGAAGGAAAGCAGGGAAGTTCAACTCTTCCCAACAAGGTCCAGGGTCAATCTCCTTTCCTAAAACTTACTATTTTTTGATCTTATAACTTGGACCTTAAAATTTTCCCTTTGACCCAAAAGAGCCCTGAGAAAAAGGCCTTTGAGCAAGGACACATGTAATATTTTACCTCTGACCAAGGGGCATTAGTCACTTGCATTAACAGAAGATCAAGGAAATCTGGAACCCATGTCGCTTCCTTGAATAAAATCACCAGACATGGTGGGAAAACATCAGTCCCACCCAGTTGTGATTGGCTGAACAAATTTCTTAGGACTCAACCATACTGGGGCTGCCACCCAAGGTGCTAATGAATGCTGGTATTGATGCTTGGTCTCCTGCATATTAACCTACAGATATGGACATCCTAACCTGTGAAGATGAATTAGAAGGTGAGACAATGCTAGGACCTTATGAGGAATGGTAGCCAATTTAATNTTTCCTGAGAGTTATATGGGTTTTTCACACTCTGACCATATCTCCCCTGTCACATAAGTCTCAGAAACACCANGCTACCCAAGGGTATTCATTATTTCTTCCTTTGATTAATGAGACATCTGATCTTTCTCCTGAAACAAAGGGAGACTCACCTGTTTTTCAGTTTGTCCTAAGGAAGGCTAAATACTCATTTTGTGTGAGGGGGCCACACACTTCCTGATATTATGGAGTTGGCCTCNCATGTTNTCCTTAATAAATGGGTCCCAGATTTGTCCTTTAGTCCAAGGTAAACTCTAGGCCCAATATTGATGCAATGGAGAACCTCTGATATAATGCCCTGTGAAGGAAGTTGACTCTATTCTACTTTCACTGCACAGGAGGTCTTCATATACACCATTTCATTTCAAGAGGATTGATACAAATTCAACTGATAAAGCAGATACAGAACAGGCCAGTGACATGAAAATTCACACAAACGTTCATATTTTTCTCAAATACATGTCAAATCAACACTCCCTGACAATGAATTTCTCAGAGAAACCACTTCTATCTGCAGAAACTGAACTCTTTTGCTCTGAGGTATCAGTCTTTCCCTTCTGACCTGAGTGGCCAGGCATGCCCAAATGGCCAAAGGTATGTCAGATTACTTTGAACTGATATCCTGGGACATGCCTGTAAAAATCTTATCCCTGATTACACACCTGCTACTTTGAAGATTCTCTCTAGAAATTCCTGTGCTGCTGCTGAAAGGCTTGTGGAGGACACAGAGCCTGGGATTACCAGCCAACCTGGAAGAAACATGTTCTGATTGCTGGCAAGCAAGGCTCAGAGTCCAGAATACATGGGTATTTGCAGTGTGAGGACATTTGGACCTGAGAAAGTATGCCTGCACCTTCTTCCAACTCCCAAGGTAACTTGGGAGCTTCACCTTCTACAAGAGGTTATTCTGCTCTTTCTTAACCTCCCTAAACTTTCTCACTTTGAAAGACAGGGCCTGACATCTTCCCATATATGGCCAACTGTATCTCACATTGAACTGATCAGGCATAGGTCCATGAGAGAGTCTATACAAAGGGGACACCAGTCCACTCTGGTTTGAGGTCCCTTAGCCCATGCTTAGCAATCAGAGCATAGAGCCATCTGCCTGTAGGCCAGTCAGTAGAAATAAAATGACTTCAACATCTCTGCCTAGATCTGGACTGCTGAACACAAAGTAGACGTAGCAACCTATCAAGGGACAGTCATCCAAGCCTTCTCAAGAAGACAGATTGTTGCTGCTTTTTCTCTCGCAGAATGAACACAAACTATGATGATAACAAAATGCTGACTAAGAGTTGGAAGCTCATGAACAATGCTGGGTACTTTCTTGACTATATAAGGTACTGGGGATATTCACTTTAAACAGAAGTGCACATGGCACCTTCACCATCTGCCCAAAGGAGAGTCTGTCTTCATTTTTAAATGAGCTTCAGAGATTTCCTCTATTAAATAGGGCTCAGAGCTTACACTTCTAGTATTATTGTGATTGTTATTATTATTATTATTATTATTATTATTATTATAATTATCTTATTCCTTCTCAGTACATGTAACAGGATGTCAGAACCTTCCGAAACTGACATTGTTCTAAACCACATTTTTCCTATGTGGCCTAAAACATTTATTTTTATTACATGTTCCTCTTAGATTCCCATTCCTACCAAGTGGCTCTGAGACTTTACTCTTCTCATTAAAGGGATGTCAGGCCAAGGGTGCATTATACCCCCCTGCACAAAAAGATTCAGACATTCCTGATTTTCCCAACACTTTATGAGCCAATCATCTACCTCCGTACAGCAAGAGAATTTCAAACATTCAGTTTCTGTGAAAGGAGATCTTGGAAATCAAACTCTATTGAAAGGGCTCTCAAAACTGTCCCCTGTATCCAAGGGATATCTCAGACCTCTACCCTCTGCTTTTTGGCACTCTTGATCCACCCTTATGTCTGAAGAACCTTCAGATCTTGTCTTCTTTCCGTGGTGATGTCACACATTCCCCTATTAAGTAGGATTGCTATAGATCTGACCCTTCTGTCTAAGATAGCCATAAAAACACACATGAGACAAATGGGACCTCACAACTTTCTGCTTGTAGATCATAGGCAGCAGACAGAAAGATAAAATTAGCTCTTAAGCAATCTGCCTCAAAATTTGGTTATCAAAATGCACTATTCCTATCTTTTATTCACAGATATGTGCAGCTGAACACAACCCTGAGGAAACATCAATGCTTACATAACCACTTATGCTGTTGAAAAAGTGTTATGATATTTGCCTCAGACTCTCAAAGGTTTTACACAGGGTATGTTATTTTGAATTGGAAAAACAGTTGGAAGCTAGTGAGCCAGAACCAGGACTTTTTCCTGTTACCCATAGTAGCCTGGGACCTAACCCTTCTGACTGCGGGTGAACTGCATATTCCTATTCTAAAAAATAGGCCTGAGGGCCCCTTCCCTGTGAACATAGATGTTCAGGATTTCTCCTTTGGTGAAGTTTCTCTCATGACTTTCCATTCTGAGAAGAGATTCTCAGAACTACCCTGTTCCCAAGAGACCTTACACATTTCTTGTTTATTGAAGTTGTCATGAGAACTACCCTACATCATATGGAGACTCCATTCTTCCCTCCATGACAAGGTGGTCTTAGATGTTAC
>LZPO01108092.1:127953-158501 GCA_001675575.1 Neotoma lepida | reverse complement strand
TTCATCCAATTACTTTTTCTCACGTAATGTTTCCTAAAATATCCTTGTTTCAAGAACAGGTGTTTTGAGACAGAAAAACTAAGCTCGAAGGTAGGAAACATCTGTGGCATAATCTCCAAAGTTTACATTATAGGTCTAAAATTCTCACTCATTAAAAAAATAATGAGAAAATCAAAGACCCAGTGAGGTTTGTTACTGACTCAGAGGTGCCCAGGCTCTGGAGAAGGCCCCTCTAATGACTAGCAGGAAGACAAAGAGTAAAACTCAAGTTAACAAAAATTAAACTTTAATTGTGAATTTACTGCAGAGAAAGGAATTCTGTCTTTGTCATAACAGATTGATCCAGAGGAATGAAGCACAGAAATCAAACTGTAGTAACTGAGTTCTTCTTCACGGGATTAACCAGCTCTTTCCAGCTCCAAATTGTTCTCTTCCTGATATTTCTCTGTGTTTACCTTTTAACTCTTCTGGGGAACCTGGGAATGATCACTCTCATTCACCTGGACACTCGACTCCACATTCCCATGTACTTTTTGCTCAGCCACTTGTCCTTTGTGGATGNTTGCTCCTCTTCAGTCATCAGTCCTAAGATGTTGTCTGACATCTTCGTGGAGAAAAAAGTGATCTCCTTCCTCGGTTGTGCTATNCAGCTTTGTTTATTCAGCCAGTTCATAGTGACAGAATGTTTCCTCCTGGCCTCCATGGCATACGATAGGTATGTTGCCATCTGTAAGCCTTTGCTGTATACACTCATTATGTCCCAGCGGGTCTGTATGCAGCTAGTAATAGGGCCTTATGGTATAGCTCTCATAAGCACCATGGTACATATCACTTTTGCCTTTATCCTGCCCTACTGTGGTCCAAATCTCATTAATCACTTTTTCTGTGACCTTCTTCCTGTTTTCTCACTGGCATGTGCAGATACTCAGGTGAATAAACTTTTGCTTTACATCTTGGCTGGGATCCTGGGTGTATTCAGTGGTATAATCATCTTGGTGTCCTACACTTACATTGTCATCACTATCCTGAAAATCCACTCCGCTGATGGGAGGCGCAAAGCCTTCTCTTCACACCTGACAGCTGTCTCCATCCTTTACGGGACTCTGTTCTTTATTTATGTATGTCCAAGCACCAGCTTCTCTCTGGATATCAATAAAGTTGTGTCATTATTTTACACCACCATGATNCCTATGTTGAACCCATTCATCTATAGCCTGAGAAATAAGGAAGTCAAAGATGCATTCATCAGGACATTTGAAAAACAATTTTGCCACAGTTTGCAAGATAAAATATTATAGATATAAGCATTATATGATAACAGTTGTCCTATTTCAGTTTTTTGTCTTTCAATCACAAGAAGTTTAGACCTTTAACCTGAGATGCATGGATTATACATCTCAGGATGTGCAACTTTAGCAAAATTGTGAAGCCTTGTGACTAAAAATAACAGACTCTGTTAAGCTCTGAAACAATAAAACTTAGTAAGCAATGAATTTCGTAATANCTCAGCTATGATTTACAGGAGGCCAAATCCCTAAACTACCTTCTATAATAGGATAACTCACAATATGTGGTGGTTTGAATAAGAATGTACCCCATAGACTAATGTGTTTGAATTCTTGGCCCATAGAAAGTAGCACTATTAGGAGGTGTGGCCTTGTTGGAGTAGGTGTGACCTTGTTGGAGGAAATGTATCACTGTGGAGGTGGGCTTTGAGGTCTCATTTGCTCAAGCAAGGTCTAGTGTGGCAGTCTCATTGTGCTGCCTGTGGATCAAGATGCAGAACTCTTAGCTTCTTCTCTAGAACCATGTCTGTCNGCAAGCTGCTATGCTTCTTGCCATGACAATAATGCACTAAACCTCTGAAACTTTAAGCCAGCCCCAATAAAATGTTTTCCTTAATAAGAGTTGCCATGGTTATGGTGTCTCTTCACAGAACGAAGTCATAATGCATAATGCTGAATCTGTTCAAACTAACAGTTATAAAGAGTGTGATCAGATAGTAAGCAATCACATCCCTTTTAACAAGTATTTTCATATTTGGAGTAGATATTTTACAAAGAAGTTGTATACACACTGTAGTCTCTATTTAAACTATACTAGTAGCTTTAGGGAGTACACCAATGCACCTTTGTATTTATACTCCTAAGACAAAAAAATGTGNAGACTTTTAATACAGTGATAACTGATATTTTGTCTTTCAATACAATGGTAAATATTATTTCACTCTTGGATACATTCTAATTTGTTTATAGTAATGATTTTGACTTTTATGAAGCAATAATGATCCCCTAAAATGTTATTAAATAATTTTGTATTTTTAGATTATAATATAATTACATCATTTCCCCCTTTCCTTTCTTCCCTCCAAAACAGCCATGTACCCCCTCCTTGCTCTATTTCAGATTCATGACCTATTATTTCTTCAATTGTTATTACATACATAATATAACATGCTCCATCTGTTTAATGTTGCTTGTATATGCATATATGTTTTCAGTACTGACCANTTGGTATTAGATAACTAGTTATGTGCTCTTCCCTGTGGAAGANTATTTCTCCCACTCTTAGCAGTCCTTAGTTACCTATAGTTCTTTGTTAGTATAGATTGTGAGATTTCCCACAACCACATTGTTACTGCTTTNGAAAACTTGCATTTTGCTGCATTTGACCATAAATGTTTCCTACTAAGACTGCCTGACACTCCTGTTCACCTTGACTGAACTTNAGACTGATTTATCATGGAATGTAGGGTCTTTGAAGGTTTTCATAGAGAATTAGTAAACCCAAAACTATGCATTCTTTCTTNACCTTTTCAACTCGCTAATAAACATTTCCATCATGTAGACAGTTTTGTAACCCAGGTCTAGCGTTCTCAAGGACTTGGGAATTACATCAGAAGGAGAATGTCTTTTCCTTCTGGTCTCTGGGAGAATGTAGGACCAATAATTCAATTTTCAGCAATCAGAGAACATAAACAGATAAGAACATGAATAAACTACCCCAAGCATTCTCCAATTCTCTTCCTTAGCTCTTTATTGTTTGTTTTTGAGATTGTATTTTAATTACATTTCTCCCTTTCCTTTCCTCCCTCTAAACCATCTGTATACCCTTCCAAACTCTCATTCAAATTCATGGACTCTAATCATCAATTGTTATTGAATGCATACATGTATTTATACATACATATATATTTCCAAATATAACCTGTTGAGTCCATATAATGTGACTTGTGTGTATGTTTGGGAGGGAGGCTAACCCTACGGTACTAGACATTCAATTAGTGTGCTCTTTCCTAGGGAAGGCCACCTCTCCTGCTCCCTGCTTTTCTCTGTTGCCTGTAATTTTTTGTGTAGGAATGAGTCCCTAAGGACTTTTCTCTGTCCACTTTGGCATGTTTATTGATGTCATCCTTGTTCAGCTCACATCTGGGAAGTCATGTTGATGAGACTTTATGAGTTTAACTTCTGATGTTACTAGGAAACACAATCTCACAGCAAACTCCTTTATCCTCTGGCACTTAACAATCTTTCTGGCCCCTATTGTACAATATTTTGTTTGTGTTCTGACAAATAAAATTTGCCTAGAGATCAGAGAAGCAGAGCAGTAGCCACAAGAAACTTCTTACCTCTACAACTCCTCAGATTGAATGGAGGGCCCGAAATCTTATCTACATGGTTCAATCTTGTGTATCCCAGGGAGGCCTTGAACTCCTGATCTTTGAGCTTCCTCTTCCTAAATGCTGGGATTAAAGATGTGTGCAACCACTGCCTGGCCTCTATGGTTAANTAGTAGCTAGCTCCAGGCAAGTTTTATTTGTCAGAACATGAACAAAAATATCACATAACAGGCCCCTATCCCTGAGCCTTGGGTGTGGGAACATTTTATAGATGTATCCATTGGGACTAGGCTCCATAACTCTCATTTTGATTGGTTGGGGGTTTGGGCAGTGGTCTCTATATGCTGGAAAGAGAAATTTCCTTGATGAGGGTGAAGACTACTATACTTGTCTGTGGGTGTAAGAACAAAATTTTATAGATTGTTGTTAGGCGTTATATTGGTTTAGTAAATTAGTGGTTATAGATTTCTTGTCTAACAACCCACAATTTTCCTACCATTGAGTACTTAGGTAGGCTTCCAGTACCAGACAAGGCTTCCTTCTTCTTTTTTCCCCTGTTTAACTGTGCATTATTTATTNGCATCATGCAAAATATGAACTCATGGATTTTAGAAGTGTTCTCTTCAGAGTCTTATGATTTACTGGAGGAAAAANCACATAAACATAACTAATATTAGTTTGGCAAATGCTGTGTTAGTNTTAACACCTCAGAAATAGTACTTAGGAGCAAAGAGTAAGCCAGTGGCTGTTGGAAGTCTCACTGTGTGTGCAGGGGCTCTAAGCAATCCTTGGGCTTGGAAGCAAAATTCCAAATCCAGAAAGTCACTTTGGGCTCTACTTTTATCAATTGCAGCTCAGATCAGTAAATTAACACCTGCAAATTGGAAGTGACAGGCAGATGTGAAAGGGAACTCAGAGAAACAGCTGCTTTCAGGGGTAATATTGAAAATACATACAAGCTGTTAATAAATAAAATGAGGCCGATACATGTAGTTTGNAAAACCAAAGCACTTCATTCCTGGCTTCTTCCCACTCCCCAAGTGAAAATAGATCCAGTGACTAATGGAGAGACCCACAGCTGAGGAATCCTGCTGAGGAGAGGAAGTAGGGATTGTAGGAAACAGGGTAGGGGGTGGGGAGGTGAGGAACATCCTAGGAAAACCAGCAGAAAAACACTAGCCTGGCTCATGGAAACTCAGAGTCTGAACTACCTAGACTGTCTGTGACAGTTGTGTAGCTTGATCTATTTGTGGGACTCCTGGCAATGGGAGCAGGGGCTGTCCCCAGTGCTTTGACTGACTCTTGAGAAACCATTCCTAGTGCTGGATTGCCTTGCCCAGCCTGAATACAAGGGAGCTGCTTGGTCTTATGGCCACTTGATATGCCATGCTGTGCTGAAGCCCATGGGAGGCTTGCCCCTTTCTAAGCAGTTAAGGAGGAGAGGTGGATTGAGGGGACAACTGAGGGGAGAAGGGGGAAGGGACTGGGAGGAGAGGAGGGAGGAGAGGCTATGGTCAGAAAAGGTCCACCGGGCCCAGGTTAAAGGTCAAGTGAAAGGTCAACCCAGCCTTTAAATGTCATCCTGGCCAGCCTTGGAGAATACTATGTGGCCTTTCTTGTTCCATTTTATTCTCTGTAATTGAAATTTGTTTTGTCCTTACGTCTCAATGTTTCCGTTCTTCTCAGATCCTTCCAGTATTGACTTCAGTCATCTTTCTTTGATTGCCCCTCCAGTGTGTGTGTCATTCTCTTCACTGATAGTTTGCCATGCAGGTCAGAACATTGATCTGCAGTGACTTCCAATAGCCCTGGCCTTCCTATGGGAAGGGCTGTGGCAATTTACTCTACTCAGGCCACTGAGTTCCTGACAGGACTACCAAGGCCTGTCCATTTTTCTTACATGACAGTGCCTGCTTCTATGACTTGCTCTCAGCACAGACCCAAGGGGATGGCTCTTTGTGCTGATGTGGTAAACTTCCTAGGAGCTCTGCAGGGAATGCCAAACACTGGGGTCAAACAAAGCCCTTTGTATAAATGATGTCTGCCAGAGAAGACATGCCCAGATCTGTGCTGGTGTTTAGTGGTGGTAGAAGGGAACAGAGGAAGNAGGATACCTTCTTGTCCCTTCTGCCCACCACCACACAAGACCACAAAGAGCATATTCCCAGATTTGACCACTTGCTTTGGCTCGAGATGCTCCAGGTGGAAGTCGCCTCCTCACCTCAGAGCCCCCTGTATTTGTGAGCCTAGGTTCCTTCTTTTCTAGACACTCTTTGATTCATGATAGGAACCATCACAACTTAATCTTTCACACTAAAACCTTGTCCTGATACTTCNGTAAGGTTCTTTGAAAAGCTGGGCAGAACTGGTTGACTTCTAGAAAAAAAAAAAATTGAGCGGGTCTTAATTCCAATTAGAGAGCCACTAAGGTATGTATGCACTACTATACCTCGGGATTATTGTGCCATACTGGTTGTTGATCGGGTTCATAGGTGTCATTGCTGGGTTGGACTACTGGTAGCCTCCCTCCTTGGAAGCCTGCCTGGTACCTTCTGGTACCATGAAAGCTAGTCCTCAGGGAAAGAGAATTTAAGTGAGTTCCAACTCAGGGGTCTCTGGAACTGATTTCTGGAGTATGTGTTGTCTTTAGCAGCTTACCTTTAACAACTAGGGGGTAACCAAGGGCAACAGCTACTTGCTACATGTTTTGAGAGTCTCTTGGACAACCTTGACCAACAACTCAAAAGAGGGCTTCTAGTGTCTGGTGTTGAGGTTTTTGTTAGGAGGTCTTTGACTCTTAGAGGGAGTGCTGTCAGCCCAGATGAGGAAAGTTTATTAAAACTATGTGTGTGTGTTTATACACTGAATTATGTGTATTATGGGCTCATTATTTTGGTAAATAGTAGTATGATTCCTTGTTGTTAATTTTATCTCCTTCCTTCCTTCTCCTGTGTTTACCTCCCTCCCCCTTCCTAAGGAGACCCTCTTTTCCCCCTTTCCCATATCAGATGACTGTATCCTGCTATACTCTCCTTCCACCTTCTTCTGTATTTACTTCCTTCTACCTCCTTAAAGAAGGTAGGTGGGCAGTAGTGGCCCATGACTTTAATCCCAGCACTCGGAAGGCGGAGGCAGGCAGATCTCTACAAGTTTGAGGCCAGCTTAGTCTACAGAGCAAGTTCCGGGACAACCAAGGCTACACAGAGAAACCCTGTCTTGAAAAACAACAAAATAAAACAAAAAAAAATCAATGAAATATTCCTAATGATATTCTGCTATACTCATAGATTGGTGACTACCCCAATTGTCATCAAAGAGACTTCATCCAGCAATGGATAGAAACAGAAGCAGAGACCCACAGCTAAACATTAGGTGGACCTTGGGGAACCCTGCAGAAGATGGGAAGGAAGGATTATAGGAGCCATAGGTGTCAAGGACACCACAGGAAACTCTACAGAGTCAACTAACCTGGGCTTACAGGGACTCACAGAGACTGAATCCACCACCAAGGAGCCTGCATGGGACTGACCTAGGCCCTCTGTGTGTATGTGACAGTTGCATAGCTTGGTCTTCTTGTGGGACTCCTAACAGGAGCAGGGGCTGCCTCTGACCCTCTTACCAGACTCTGGGACCCTTCTCCTCATACTGGGTTGCCTCATCCAGCCTTCCACTTGATATGCCATGTTTGGTTGATATCCATGGAATGTCTGCCCTCCTCTGAATAGAAATGGAGGAAGAGTAGATGGGGGAGCAAAGATGAGGTGTGGGGGGACTTGCTAAGAGGAAGGAGGGGAAACAGTGGTCAAGTTGTAAATAAATGAATAAATAAATAAATAAAATAAGAACCTCCTTTTTTTTCATTTCCCCTATCAAATCACTTATACTCAGCTCTTCTCCTCACTTTTGCTCACCAATCTATGCCCCCCTACTGGCAATGGCCTGATTTTACTTTCCAGGTTTCTGTAGTTACTGAGGCTGTGTGTGCTAACATATGAAAAGTTGAAGCTAGGATCCTCCAATAAAAGAAAATGTATGGCATTTGTCTTTCTGGGTCTGGGTTACCTCACTCAATATTTTCTTTTCTAGTTCCATCCATTCACCAGCAAAGATCATGATTTTGTTTTTTCTAACCACTAAAACGTATTCCATAGTGTATATGTAACACATTTCCACTATTTACTTGTCAGTTCTAGAGTATTTAAGTTGTTTCAATTTCCTAGTTATTGTGAAAAAAGCAGCAATGAACAGAGCTGAGCAAGTATTTGTGGAGTCAGGTATTGAGTATTTGGGGTATATGTCAAATAGTGGTATAGCTGTGTCATATATTAGACTTATTTTTAGATTTTTGAGTATTCTCCAAACTCATTTCCATAGTGGCTGCCCAGTTTGCAGTCCTACCAACAGTGAATAAGGGTTTCCTTTTCCCTGCATCCCCTTCATCATTTGTCTGCAGTTGTCTGTTTATCTTTGCCATTCTGACTGTGGTAAATGATATCTCAAAGTTATTTTGATTCTCATTTACATAATTGCTAGGTACAATGAACACTTTTGAGATATTTCTTAACCATTCTTTCTTTCTCCTTTAAAGAATTTTCCATTCTAATCTGGGGTCATCCTTGTGGATTCCTGGGAACTTCCCTAGCACCCAGTTTCTCCCTATCTCCATGATGTCTCCCTCTATCATGGTATCTCTTTCATTGCTCTCCCACTCTGTTCCTGTTCCAATTCAACCATCCCATTCCTCTATGTTCTTATCCCTGATTCCCTAAGCTCCATTGCCCCCACTCACCCCTAGTTTACTCATAGAGATACAGCAATAGTGGAGAGGGTGCCTGAACTGGCTTACCCCAGTAATCAGATCGGTGAATACCCTAACTGTCATCATAGAGCCTTTCTCCAGTGTGTGATGGAAGCAGATGCAGAGATGCACAGCCAAACACCAGGCTGAGCTCCAGGAGTCCAGTCAGAGAGAGAGAAGAGGGATTCTATGAGCAAGGGACATCAAGATCGTGATGGGGAAACCTATAGAGATAACCAAACCGAACTAGTGGGCACTCCTGAAATTTAGACCAAAAGCTGTGGAGCCTCCATGGGACTGGACTAGGCCCTCTGTGTAAGCGAGACAGTTGTGTAGCTTGATCTTCTTAAGGAGCCCCCTGAACATAGGATCAGGATCCATCCCTAGTGCATGAGCTGGCTTTTTGGAGCCCATTAGCTATGGTGGGACACCATGCACAGCCTTGAGGCAAGAGAAGGGGCTTAGCCCTGCCTCAACTGAATGTACCAGGCTCTGCTGACTCCCCATGGGAGATCTTATCTTCTTGTAATAGGGAATGGGTGTGGGTTGGGGGGAGGGGCAGGAGGAGGGGAGGGGGCATCTGTAATTGGTATGTAAAACAAATAAAAAATTTCTTAATACAAAAAAGAATTCTCCATTCAGGTTCCAGTCCCTCATTTTTTTTTAAACCCACAGCCAACATCATCCAAAATGGAGAAAATCCATTTTGGATTTTCTTGAAGCAATTCCACTGAAATCAGGAATGAGACAGAGATGTTCATTATCCTCCCTCCTTAACTCTTTTTCTGTAGAAAAGCTCGTGAAGCCTTAAAATATCTCTGCTTTTNGTCCAGTGAAGCTGAGCTCAATATTTAAAATATTCCATTGTTATTCTGAATTTCTTTGATGTCTGTTGTAATATTTCCCTGTTCATTTTCAATTCTGTTAATTTGGATCATTGCTTTTCTCTTTTGGTTAATTGCGCCAAGGGTCTGTCAGTCTTATCTTCTCAAAGAATCAGCTCTTAATTTCATTGATTCTTTGTGTTGTTTTATTTGTCTATATTTCATTGATTTCCATTCTGCTTTGTGTTATTTCTTGACATTGACTGGGTTTGGGCTGATTTCTTTGTGGTTTTTCCAACTTTTGAGTCATATTATTAAATCATTTATTTATGCTTTTTCTAATTTTTAAATGTAGGCACTTAGAACCATAGGTTTTCCTCATGGAACCTGCTATCAATGTGTCCCAGGATTTTTGTTGTGTTATGTTTTCATTTCCATTTAGTTCCATGAAGTTTTTCTTTCTTTCTAGATTTCTTATTTGACCTAGTCATTATTCAGCAATAAGTAGTTTAATATCCATGGGTTTGTGTATTAACCAGAGATTTGTTTACTGCCAATATTATGTTCTGTTGCATTGTGGTCAAATAAGATGTAAAAACTGATTTTAATCTTTTTGGATTTATAGAGATTCGTTTTGTGTCCCAAGATGTGGTCTATTTTAGAAAAGCTTCCTTCTGATGCTGAATAGAATGTGTATTCTGTATTTTTTGTGTAGAATATTCTGTAGGTATCTATTATATTCATTTAATGTATGATATCAAATAATTCTGATTTTTCTATTTAGTTTTTGTCTAAATGATCTATCTAATAGACAAAGTAGGGTATTGAAATCACCTACTATTAATGGATTGATGCAAAGTTGTATCTTTAAATCCAGTAGTACATTTTTTAATGAAATTTAATGCCCCAGAGTTTGGTGCGTATGTGTCTAGGATAGTAATGTCTTCTTCCTTACCTGTTCCCTTGATTAGAATGAAGTATCCCTCTTTATCTATTCTTCTTAGTTTTAGTTTGAAGGCTATTTTGTCAGATATTAAGATAGTGATGTATGCTTTCTTCTTGGTCCCATTTGGAGTACTTTTGTCCATCCTTTTGAGGCAGTGCTTATCATTAAGTTTAAGATGTATTTCTTATAGACAACAAATAAAAGGATTTGGCCTCTGGATCCATTCAGTCTACCTAGGTCCTTTGATTAGAGAATTGGGGCCATTAATATTTAAAGATTTTACTGAAATATGTACTAACTGTGGTCATCATGATGTTACTTTTTGGTGTTGGTATTTGTGTTTTCAATGGCATTTTGTTTTAAAAACTATGGCTTCATATTTCTCCCATAATATCTGTGCTGTAATCAGTATTTACACTCCTAACTTCCTCAGTCATATAATCTGAAGATATCAGTCAGTCAAAATAACATACTAGTCACAACACAGATAATACCCTACCTACACAGTGGGTTACATAAACAATTGCTATATTATTGGAAGTCTTAGAGAAATGCATATGATTCAGAAAATATAAGATAAACTGTATTCACATTCCTTCACTACAGATAACTTGAGGCATACTGAAGTACATCACACTGAGACACCTATGTAGCTAGACAATAATGGAGAATTACCATAAGAGGGAGTAAAGAAAAGGAAAGGTAAAATGATGTATTTTGGTGGCAGTGGAAGAGGCTTTTACTGGTCCAGAACCAAAGGCCATACTTAAACACCACACACAAGTTATATGCACAATGAAAGAGGCACAGTATTCTGCTAAGCTCACCAGATGTGGGAGCAACACATTCCATCCCAGCAATATTTTCCCAGCCCAAACAGCAAGTAGCACAGAAAGCTGCTAGTGTCAAGAGGAAGGCAGAGCAGAAAAGGGACTCATCAACATAAGTAATCCTGTCATTTCATACACAATGATACAAGAGATTCTGTGAAACTCAAAGTTAAAGTGGTGTGAAAAAAAAAGCAGGATGGTGCTCACTTAAGCCAAAGTGGGAAGTTAACTTGGGTTTCAGGTTCAAAAGCAAGCCCACACAATTCACTGTCATGAATTATACATATTTTGAGAAGCAGTTTCTGGTCTGTTTCTACTTCCTGGTAAAGAACTGACTTTTGTGTATGAGGTATCCTCTTGCTTTGCATCCAAACCTGCCCCCGGTGAGCAGAATCTGGTCACATCCTCCAATAAGCAAAGCTAGAAACCCCAGCAGCAGTCCATCATAAGGGGAAAGGGTACACCTGAGCCTCATGAGCCTAGTGAAAGCAGAGAGGATGAAAGACCTGGGATCCATATGTAGGTGAATAAAGCCCTAATTAACTATCAATCTATTCTTGACAAAGTAATCAGTATCCACAGGTAAGTATGTGTTCTTTTACCATTTCCCTAGGTTCTACAGAAATGCATATGCATGCAGATTTTATTCAAATATACTTTTACTCTTTTTGAGAATCTAGTAAGTGCAGCAAAATGATTTGCAATTTGATTTTTTATGTTATTATAACAATATAAAATTGTTCTCTCCATGTCATTCATTTTGTAAACCGTACAATATTTATAAAAAATGATCTTTTCTTATAATAGTGGGATTTTGAGTTATTTTCTCCTATTTTCATTCTTCTACACTGTTACAATATGTATAATTGTACATCCTTATAAATATATATGTGTGTGTGTGTATATATATATATACATATATATATATATATTAGATATCTCTATCCCATGAAGAAAAACCCATGTAAAACTATCATTTTTCAATAGAAACTACCAAAAGTCTTTATGGATTAGAACTGGATTATCAGCAAAATCAATTAAGTATATAGTCAAACAGGAAGCTCATCAACCATTATTTAAAAAAATGAAAAAAAAACCTTCCAATATTTCATGTGAGATGGAACCTACGGCTTATTCTTCCTTAGGTGATTTAAANAAAAAACAAGATTAACTTTCACATATTTTGTAATTTGTGCTCTCATTTATGTTTATTGTCTACTCATTTATTTTCCAGGTTAATTACTTTTAACCACTGGTTTATTAAAGTAAAGCTCTTTTATATATTATAAATGTTATTCATGATGGAACATATATGAAAACATCTTTGCTTTTATTGTATTTGATTTTACAGGCTTTGATCTATCGTTTCTAATATTTAGTTTTCATGTCTATATTAAAAAATATTCATACATTTATATAATATTCATCTGAGTTATCTTCTAGTATGCATTTACACATCTCTTCTCAATATACCTCTATTATTTAGCTGGAACTATCACATCAACTATCACTGGGTATAAAAGTATTTAGAAGAAACTTCACCTTTTTTGGGAGGGGGCATTCGATACAGCATTACACTTTGTACCCCTGGCTATCCTGGAACTAGCTCTGTAGACCAGGCTGGCCTCAAATTCAGAGATCTGCCTCCTGTCCCTTCCAAATGCTGGGATTAAAGGTGTTTGCCATCACAGACTAGCATGTCTTGACTTTTGAAACAGACTACAAAGTACAGCATTACCAAGTTCATTATGTGGCCTCTAATTCCCATTCCAGTGGTCTTTAACATATATTTTTCACCAACATTTTAAGTGTGACACAAAGAGAACTCTATCTTAAGCACCTGTTAGGAAGTGCTTCCTCTCCAATGTTCTACTGAATGCAGCTTTCACCTCTTTGTTCCTCAAGCTGTAGATGAGGGGATTCAACATAGGGATCACCACAGTATAAAATAGGGAGATCACTTTATTGATATCCAGGGAAGAACTTGCATTAGGTCGAACATAGATGAAGAAAAGAGTCCCATAAAGAATGGAAACAGCTGCTAGGTGAGAAGAACATGTGGAGAAGGCTTTCTGCCTCCCATCAGCAGTTTTGATCTTCAAGATAGCCACCAGGATGCAGATGTAGGAGACCAGGATGATGAGACCACTAGGAACTCCTATCACTCCAGCCAGGACAAAAAGCACTACCTTGTTAATCCATGTGTCAGCACATGCTAATGAAAGCAGTGGGGAAACATCACAGAAGAAATGGTTTATGGTATTTGTACCACAGAATGGTAAGCAAAACGTCAAGGTTGTATGAGTTGTGATGTTTATAGCAGCTAAGACATAAGGTCCTATGACAAACTGCAAACAGACCCTCTGGGACATAATGAGTGTATATAGCAAGGGTTTACAGATGGCTGTATACCTATCATATGCCATGACAGCCAGGAGAAAACAATCAGTTGTCACAAAGAGACCAAAGAACCACATCTGTGTGGCACAGCCCACAAAAGAGATGGCTTTGTTCTCTGCAAAGATGTCACACAGCATCTTNGTCCAGTGAAGCTGAGCTCAATATTTAAAATATTCCATTGTTATTCTGAATTTCTTTGATGTCTGTTGTAATATTTCCCTGTTCATTTTCAATTCTGTTAATTTGGATCATTGCTTTTCTCTTTTGGTTAATTGCGCCAAGGGTCTGTCAGTCTTATCTTCTCAAAGAATCAGCTCTTAATTTCATTGATTCTTTGTGTTGTTTTATTTGTCTATATTTCATTGATTTCCATTCTGCTTTGTGTTATTTCTTGACATTGACTGGGTTTGGGCTGATTTCTTTGTGGTTTTTCCAACTTTTGAGTCATATTATTAAATCATTTATTTATGCTTTTTCTAATTTTTAAATGTAGGCACTTAGAACCATAGGTTTTCCTCATGGAACCTGCTATCAATGTGTCCCAGGATTTTTGTTGTGTTATGTTTTCATTTCCATTTAGTTCCATGAAGTTTTTCTTTCTTTCTAGATTTCTTATTTGACCTAGTCATTATTCAGCAATAAGTAGTTTAATATCCATGGGTTTGTGTATTAACCAGAGATTTGTTTACTGCCAATATTATGTTCTGTTGCATTGTGGTCAAATAAGATGTAAAAACTGATTTTAATCTTTTTGGATTTATAGAGATTCGTTTTGTGTCCCAAGATGTGGTCTATTTTAGAAAAGCTTCCTTCTGATGCTGAATAGAATGTGTATTCTGTATTTTTTGTGTAGAATATTCTGTAGGTATCTATTATATTCATTTAATGTATGATATCAAATAATTCTGATTTTTCTATTTAGTTTTTGTCTAAATGATCTATCTAATAGACAAAGTAGGGTATTGAAATCACCTACTATTAATGGATTGATGCAAAGTTGTATCTTTAAATCCAGTAGTACATTTTTTAATGAAATTTAATGCCCCAGAGTTTGGTGCGTATGTGTCTAGGATAGTAATGTCTTCTTCCTTACCTGTTCCCTTGATTAGAATGAAGTATCCCTCTTTATCTATTCTTCTTAGTTTTAGTTTGAAGGCTATTTTGTCAGATATTAAGATAGTGATGTATGCTTTCTTCTTGGTCCCATTTGGAGTACTTTTGTCCATCCTTTTGAGGCAGTGCTTATCATTAAGTTTAAGATGTATTTCTTATAGACAACAAATAAAAGGATTTGGCCTCTGGATCCATTCAGTCTACCTAGGTCCTTTGATTAGAGAATTGGGGCCATTAATATTTAAAGATTTTACTGAAATATGTACTAACTGTGGTCATCATGATGTTACTTTTTGGTGTTGGTATTTGTGTTTTCAATGGCATTTTGTTTTAAAAACTATGGCTTCATATTTCTCCCATAATATCTGTGCTGTAATCAGTATTTACACTCCTAACTTCCTCAGTCATATAATCTGAAGATATCAGTCAGTCAAAATAACATACTAGTCACAACACAGATAATACCCTACCTACACAGTGGGTTACATAAACAATTGCTATATTATTGGAAGTCTTAGAGAAATGCATATGATTCAGAAAATATAAGATAAACTGTATTCACATTCCTTCACTACAGATAACTTGAGGCATACTGAAGTACATCACACTGAGACACCTATGTAGCTAGACAATAATGGAGAATTACCATAAGAGGGAGTAAAGAAAAGGAAAGGTAAAATGATGTATTTTGGTGGCAGTGGAAGAGGCTTTTACTGGTCCAGAACCAAAGGCCATACTTAAACACCACACACAAGTTATATGCACAATGAAAGAGGCACAGTATTCTGCTAAGCTCACCAGATGTGGGAGCAACACATTCCATCCCAGCAATATTTTCCCAGCCCAAACAGCAAGTAGCACAGAAAGCTGCTAGTGTCAAGAGGAAGGCAGAGCAGAAAAGGGACTCATCAACATAAGTAATCCTGTCATTTCATACACAATGATACAAGAGATTCTGTGAAACTCAAAGTTAAAGTGGTGTGAAAAAAAAAGCAGGATGGTGCTCACTTAAGCCAAAGTGGGAAGTTAACTTGGGTTTCAGGTTCAAAAGCAAGCCCACACAATTCACTGTCATGAATTATACATATTTTGAGAAGCAGTTTCTGGTCTGTTTCTACTTCCTGGTAAAGAACTGACTTTTGTGTATGAGGTATCCTCTTGCTTTGCATCCAAACCTGCCCCCGGTGAGCAGAATCTGGTCACATCCTCCAATAAGCAAAGCTAGAAACCCCAGCAGCAGTCCATCATAAGGGGAAAGGGTACACCTGAGCCTCATGAGCCTAGTGAAAGCAGAGAGGATGAAAGACCTGGGATCCATATGTAGGTGAATAAAGCCCTAATTAACTATCAATCTATTCTTGACAAAGTAATCAGTATCCACAGGTAAGTATGTGTTCTTTTACCATTTCCCTAGGTTCTACAGAAATGCATATGCATGCAGATTTTATTCAAATATACTTTTACTCTTTTTGAGAATCTAGTAAGTGCAGCAAAATGATTTGCAATTTGATTTTTTATGTTATTATAACAATATAAAATTGTTCTCTCCATGTCATTCATTTTGTAAACCGTACAATATTTATAAAAAATGATCTTTTCTTATAATAGTGGGATTTTGAGTTATTTTCTCCTATTTTCATTCTTCTACACTGTTACAATATGTATAATTGTACATCCTTATAAATATATATGTGTGTGTGTGTATATATATATATACATATATATATATATATTAGATATCTCTATCCCATGAAGAAAAACCCATGTAAAACTATCATTTTTCAATAGAAACTACCAAAAGTCTTTATGGATTAGAACTGGATTATCAGCAAAATCAATTAAGTATATAGTCAAACAGGAAGCTCATCAACCATTATTTAAAAAAATGAAAAAAAAACCTTCCAATATTTCATGTGAGATGGAACCTACGGCTTATTCTTCCTTAGGTGATTTAAANAAAAAACAAGATTAACTTTCACATATTTTGTAATTTGTGCTCTCATTTATGTTTATTGTCTACTCATTTATTTTCCAGGTTAATTACTTTTAACCACTGGTTTATTAAAGTAAAGCTCTTTTATATATTATAAATGTTATTCATGATGGAACATATATGAAAACATCTTTGCTTTTATTGTATTTGATTTTACAGGCTTTGATCTATCGTTTCTAATATTTAGTTTTCATGTCTATATTAAAAAATATTCATACATTTATATAATATTCATCTGAGTTATCTTCTAGTATGCATTTACACATCTCTTCTCAATATACCTCTATTATTTAGCTGGAACTATCACATCAACTATCACTGGGTATAAAAGTATTTAGAAGAAACTTCACCTTTTTTGGGAGGGGGCATTCGATACAGCATTACACTTTGTACCCCTGGCTATCCTGGAACTAGCTCTGTAGACCAGGCTGGCCTCAAATTCAGAGATCTGCCTCCTGTCCCTTCCAAATGCTGGGATTAAAGGTGTTTGCCATCACAGACTAGCATGTCTTGACTTTTGAAACAGACTACAAAGTACAGCATTACCAAGTTCATTATGTGGCCTCTAATTCCCATTCCAGTGGTCTTTAACATATATTTTTCACCAACATTTTAAGTGTGACACAAAGAGAACTCTATCTTAAGCACCTGTTAGGAAGTGCTTCCTCTCCAATGTTCTACTGAATGCAGCTTTCACCTCTTTGTTCCTCAAGCTGTAGATGAGGGGATTCAACATAGGGATCACCACAGTATAAAATAGGGAGATCACTTTATTGATATCCAGGGAAGAACTTGCATTAGGTCGAACATAGATGAAGAAAAGAGTCCCATAAAGAATGGAAACAGCTGCTAGGTGAGAAGAACATGTGGAGAAGGCTTTCTGCCTCCCATCAGCAGTTTTGATCTTCAAGATAGCCACCAGGATGCAGATGTAGGAGACCAGGATGATGAGACCACTAGGAACTCCTATCACTCCAGCCAGGACAAAAAGCACTACCTTGTTAATCCATGTGTCAGCACATGCTAATGAAAGCAGTGGGGAAACATCACAGAAGAAATGGTTTATGGTATTTGTACCACAGAATGGTAAGCAAAACGTCAAGGTTGTATGAGTTGTGATGTTTATAGCAGCTAAGACATAAGGTCCTATGACAAACTGCAAACAGACCCTCTGGGACATAATGAGTGTATATAGCAAGGGTTTACAGATGGCTGTATACCTATCATATGCCATGACAGCCAGGAGAAAACAATCAGTTGTCACAAAGAGACCAAAGAACCACATCTGTGTGGCACAGCCCACAAAAGAGATGGCTTTGTTCTCTGCAAAGATGTCACACAGCATCTTAGGGGCTATGGAAGAAGAGGAGCACACATCTACAAAGGACAGNTGGCTGAGAAAAAAGTACATAGGTGTGTGCAGCCTGGGGTCCACCCATATGAGAGTGATCATGCCTAGGTTACCCCCCAGGGTGACAAGATAAACAAGGAAAAAGATGATAAATAGGACAATCTTCTGATGGAGGTTATCTGTGATGCCAAGGAAGAGAAACTCGGTCACTGCGGTCTGATTCTTTTCTTCCATTGGTCAGTTGGAATCTATCAAAAGAATAAGAATTATGCTATACCAAGCTCAGCCAAGTGATATTTGAAATCAATGTCAGATTGTCCTTAATAGGTCTATTACAGACAACTCATCAACATTGTGAACTGTAAGGATAGACCTAGGCAGTCATGCAAAACTCCTATGCAAACTTCAGTAACTTACCCTTGAGCCCATTGGATTCTGTATCCCCCTTCTCAACAAGAGTTGTCTAGCATGTGATGTAAGACTTATTCACATTATAAAATTGTATTTGATATGATAATTACTATGTAGTTTTCAACTTATGATGTGAACTATATTACTTAGTTATAATCACTAACAGCTATAATAGTTTTTAATTCAATGTTCTTACATTAAGTATTTGTAACATGATTGGAAATATTGAACAGAGAAATAATTAATATTCTTAACTTTTATGTCTGGGTAGTTGTGCAAATATCCTGCAAAACCTTGGAGGTAGCTTACTCTTGATCTCTTTGTATTCTGTAACTATTCCTATCAAATAGTGTCTGCCTATATGATCTAAAATCCTTAAGATTATAAAATAATGTTTTAAATGATAATTAAATTACTATGTTTAGAAGTAAAGTTACAATTGATCATGATCATGAAGTTCTTCCTTAGAAATATAAAATATAGTTCTTGACAGATATAATGCTAAAAGCAGCATTATGAAATGGAAGAAATCAAGTGAGGAATGAGATGGTAAACATGTCTCCTGATTGCATAATTATACCTAAGGAATACGATGTCACCAAAAAGACATCAGAGTCATGACTCTAACATCAACAAATCTCATAAATGTTGGCAAAAAANTATAATGAAAATTGTATGGGGAAGGAAGTGTCTACTGAACTAAAACAATTAAAAGATTTTACATGATTTGCAATATCTTATATAAATTCTTAGGTACAAACTACAAAATCAATTTAATGTATGGGAGATGTCAAATATATATTTTGCAATTATGACTGATAGTAAAANTTGTGTATATTCCATGTATAATGTAGTATTTTGAAGTATGTATATTGTATGATAGTTATGCAAATTACTATGAGCATATGGGCTTATATGCTAATTAACTTATTATATAATATTAAACACAGTCATATTTTGTTCTTATTTGTGAAGGATATGAAAAAGACATAAGGACATTTAAATCCTCCCAGCAATTTTCAAGAATATATACATTCTTATCAAAAGTTGGGGCAATGAGACCCATGCCACTAGAGTGAGCCCACCTCTGATATTGCTTGGGGTGCAAGGATCCCGAGACCATATGGCCCAGACCTAGGATAGAACCAAACATGATTGGAGAAAAACAAAAGATGTCAACATAATGATGCCTAACAATACTCTGCTATATTCATAGATTGGTGACTACCCCAATCGTCATCAGAGAGCCTTTATCCAGTAATTGATGGAAACTGATGCAGAGATCTACAGCTAAACATTAGGCTGAGCTTGAGGAATCCTGCTGAAGAAAGGAAGGATGGATTGTACAAGCAGAGGGGTTAAGGAACACAGAAACAACTAACTTGGGCTCATAGGAGCTCACAGAATCTGAACTGATAACCAGGGAGCCTGCATGGGACCAACCTAGGCCCTCTACATATATGTGACATTGTGTAGCTTGATCTACTTGTGGGACTCCTAACAGTGGGAGCCGGGCTGTCCCTAATGCTTTGGCTGACTTTTGGGAACCTATTCCTTATACTGGATTGCTTCGATCAGCCTTAATACAAGGGGAGGTTCTTAGTCTTACTGCAACTTGATATGCTATGCTTTGTTGATACCCATGGGAGGCCTACCCCTTTCTGAACAGAAACAGGAGAGTGTATTGGGGAGTGTAGGTGCAGAGTAGGGGGGGAATGGGAAGAGAGAAGGGAAGGGGAACTGGGGCGAGGATATAAAATAAATAAATTTAACTTTAAAATANTGAGGAAAATCAATTTAGAAAATATGACACAGAGCAGTAGTTTACTCAATGTGACCAAAATGCAGCAACTGAAGGGAGATTTGTGAATTGAGACCCAGGCATTAGCGGAGCCCATGCCAGACACTGCCTGGAAGGCCAGGAACCAGAATCTGGATAGTCCAGAGATGAATTTATAACCAAACAGGATCAGAAAAAAAATAAAGGCAATGAAAGTGTTCCTAATGATACTCAGCTGTACTCATAGGTCAGAGGCTAGCATAATCATCATCAGAGAGGCTTCATCCAGCAACTGATGGGAGAGATGCAGAACCCATAGCCAGACATTAGGGGGAGCTTGGAGAATCCTGCAGAAGGGGTCTAGGAAGGATTGTAGGAACCTGAGGGGTCAAGACATCACAAAAAAACAGCCCACAGACTCTACTAACCAGGACTCTTAGGGGCTCACAGAGACTCAACTGACAATCAGGAAGCTTGTATGAGTCTGACCTACATCCTCTGCATGTATGTTGTGATTGTGTAGCTTTATGTTTTTGTGGGACTCCTAACGGTGGGAGTGGGGGCTGTCACTGACTCCTATGCCTGCTTTGGGGACCCTTTTCCTCCTACTGGTTGGCCTCATCCAGACTTCATATGAGGGGAAGAGCCTAGTTTTATTGTAANGACATGCCAGGTTTGGTTAATATCACTGCCCTTTACTGAAGGGAAAGAAGGACTGGGNATGGTGGAGAGGGATGGGGAGGAGGGACTGGGAGGACAGTAAGGAGGGGGAACTGTGGTAGGGATGCACTATATGAGAGAAGAAGAAATTTTTAAAAAATAAATAAATCTTTATTTAATAAATTAAAGTTCAAGCTGAACCTTGTGATTCTCCTCAGTATTTCAAGCACATCCTTTAGTCCAAAATGCAATGTACTCACTTCTTAAAAGACATCCTTTCTGCATCTTCTTTAGTTGCTTCAAAGGCAATGATCATTTTTTAAAGCACAAGAAAAAATTTTAACAGCCTTCATGGCAGTGACCCTTCTGAGATGGATGACTTACTAGGCAGTCAGTGAAAAAGATGAACTTCTTGTCCTGATAGGCCTAGACACAAAGAGAGAAAAATTGACCTGATCATTCAATGGCTCCCTTACTTCACAAAATAAGGGACCTGATACTGGGATCTTATAATTATTCAGAAGCAGGTCTCCAAAGAACTTAAGCCTCAGGGGCTTACCTCTGAAGGGACAAAATCAACTAGATATCAACATTACTGCCAAGTATAATTTATTTAAGTGTATCTTTTCTCAAAGAGAATATTCCTAATAAAATTGTGTGAGAGTAGTGAGTGTGTATGCACACACATGCATTCCTTCCTAAAACCCTCATTGTCAAAACTTTCTTCTTTCTTTTTACTTGTAATTATTCTTAAATAGAATATGTTAATTAAATAAACATATTNTATCATGACATTTCACCCATGCACTTGAGCTTCTTTGATCACATTCACACTGAGTCTAATATTGCTAAATACTATTAATATGCTAAAAAATTAAAATAATGAATTCAAGTCACATAATTTTCAAATCAAAACATGACATCAAAATAGGAAAGGGAGCAANTTTTGTTTGCCAAATCATTATTATTATTTTGAATGAAAAAGTATATTCATAACATAGTGTATGCATTGTGAGATAGGATATAATGCCTCCTCAATTCATGTGTATACAGGGAATTGACCTCTGGGTATTAACATCTTAATTTCACATCAAGATTTTATATGATTGTATTAAGCTCCTGTTTTCCATTTTATTGAAAGTAATTTTTCACACAAGATATTCTGATTACCATTTCCCCTCCTTCATGTTTTCCTAAATGCTCCTCTATCTCCTTCCCATCCAACATCAAGCCTTCTTCCTCTCTCTTTAGAAATAAACAGGCAATAAAAAAAGAATGTAAAAACAAACAAAAAAGAGTGAGAAACACACATAAACACCATAAAAATACAATATAGGAAGCCATAGTATACAAGGAAAAGACCAGTAAGATAAAAGATGACCAGACAAAGAAATATGAGACAAAAACTTACCCCAAAACACCACTGAGTTTGTTTTGTGTTGGCCTTGTACTGTGGTGCATGGGGCTTCCCTTAAGTGTAGTTTATATATTCAATGATACGCCATTGGAAAAAACTAATTTTCCCTTTGCAAGTACATGTCAGTTGGAGACAGCTTGTTGATTATGAAAATGAGTTAACAATCCATTTTTCCTCTTCCAATTGGGACACCATCTGGCTTGGACTTGTGTATAACTTGTGTATGCTGTCACAGTCTGTGAATTCATATGTACATCAATGCTGTTGTGTCAGGAGATGCTGTTTCCTTGAGGTTATCCATCCCCTCTGGCTTTAACAATCTTTCTACCTCCTCTTCCACATTGAACCCTGAACCCTTGGGAGGGAATTTGATAAATACATCCCATTAAGTACTGAGTGTTCCAAAGTCTCTGATTCAGTGCACATTGTCCAGTTGTGAGTCTGTGCNTTAGTTTCCATCTCCTGAAAGTAGAAATTTATCTGATGATGCCTAGCAAGACACTGATCTATGGATATAAAAGAATGATGTCCTTAGTCATTTTATTGCTGCATTACTTCAGGAAAACAATAGTATTTGATTTTCTGCTAGGTCCATGGCATATCTAGCTGGAGATCTTTGACCACCCAAGCAGTGTTGGGGATGGTTCCATCTCATGGAGTGGGTCTTAAATCCAACCAGTTAGTGGTTGGTTACAACCACAAAATCTGTGTCACTATTACACTAGCTTATTATGTAGGCAGGCCACTGTAGACTGCAGGGTTCATAGCTGGTTTGGTATATACCTTTCTCCTCTGAGTACATGCAGAGTACTTTTCACTACCATGAATACTAATCAGTAGTGATAAAAGCTCTAGTTAAATACCAGGTTACCAGGTCACCTTTTCCATGTGCAATGAGTTACAGAGATGTTGTCTTCAGCAAGATGTATTTACTATAACTTTGCGGACAGCAACTAGTAGCCATGGTAACAGCCTGAGTTGTTTGGGTGTTTCCATGGAGCACCATTGGCCAACACTTCCATTAGATATAGTCCATTCCTGGAACTGGAAGTTTCATTTGGTGGCAAAAGATGTCTGTTTAAGGCTTTGTCATCCCTGTTATTTGGTGATTCTTTCAAATCTGTATATATTTTAAGAAGCTACTACTGTAGTAAGTTTCCATATGACCCCCTCAAATGGCCATTAGTGTTAGTTTCCCTCCATGAATTCCCTCCCTTATCNACCTCTTCCCTTCCTCTCTTCATTTAATCTTCACAGTTAACTATATGTTTCCTTTTCCTCAGGAGATCCTCCCCTGTCCCTGACTCCCTTACTCTATACAAAACTTCTATGATTATACATGCTATGTAATGTTATACTAATAGAAGACAACAGCCAACAATCACATGTAAGAAAATACATGACATATTTGTCATTTTTAATCTGGGTTGAATTTAGAAAACTCTCTGGTTGACTTTCTTCTAGCTCCATCAATTTACCCNGGATTTTCATGATTTTGTTGTTAACAGTTAAATAGTATTCCATTGTGTAAATATACAACATTTGCATTATTCATTCATCTGTTGATGGATATTGAGACATATTCCAAATTCTGTTTATTATGAATAGAGCATGGATAAGCAAGTATCTCTGTAGTAGTGTCTAGAGTCCTTTGGGTATACGCCCAAGAGTGATATAGCTGGTTCTTGGGGAAGATCTAGTCCCAGATTCCTGGGAAACTGACACACTGATTTCCTAGTGGTCATACAAGTTTGCAGCCCTACCAGAAATGTGTGAGTGTCTCCTTTACTCCACATCTCACCAGCCTGAGCTGGCACTTGATTTATTGATCTTAGGCATTGTAAAGGGTCCTAAGATTAAAAACTCAGTAGTTTTGATTTACATTTCCCTGGTGACTAAGGATGTGAACATTTCATTAAGTGTTTCTAAGTCATTTAAGTGTCCTCTATGGAGAATTCTCTGTTTAGATCTGTACTCCATTTTTAATTTTTAATTCTTGACATCCAGTGGGATTTTTTTTAAGTTTTTCATATATTTTGGATAGATATTAATCCTCTATTTGATGTGTAGCTGGTAAAAATAATTTTTCCCACTCTGTAGACGGCTGCTTTCTCCAAATGATGGTGTGCTTGGTCTTGCAGAAGCTTCTCAGTGTCTTGAAGTCCCACTTATTAGTTGTTGATCTAAATGTCTGTGCTAATGGTATTCTGTTCAGAAAGTCTTTTCCTGTTCCAGTGAGTTCAAAGCTATTCACCACTTTCTCTTCTTTCAGATTCAGGATATCTAGTCTTATGTTGAGTTTCTTGATCCATTTGTTCAGGGTGATAAATATGGGTTTATTTGCATTCTTATATATGAGAATATCCAATTTGATAAGCATGATTTGTTGAATATGCTGTCTATTTATTTATTTATTTATTTATTTATTTATTTATTTAAATTTATTTTTGCAGTTGTATATTTTTGGCTTCTTTATCAAAAATCAGGTACCCATCGGTATGTGGACCCATGGATGAGTCTTCAATTCAATTCCATTGTTCAATGTGTCTGTTTTTATGCCAGTACCATGCTCTTTTTATTACTGTACGTCTGTAGCAAAATTTCAGTCAAGGATGATAATACCACTAGCATTTCTATTATAATTCAGGATTATTTTAGCTAACTTGTGTTTTTTGTGTTTACATAAGAAGCTGAAAACAGTCCTCTTAATTATATGAAGAATTGTATTAGAATTTAGATGGATATTGTTGAATCTGTGAATTGCTTTGGACAGGATAGCNGTCTTTACCATGTTAATCATATTGTCCATAATAATGAGAAATCTTTTCATATTCTAATATCTTCTTGAATTTNTTTCTTAATGTCTTAAATTTTTTTATTATACAAGTCTTTAACTGGCTTGCTTAGAGTTATACCAAATTAGTTTTTTTTTTTTTTGAGACTACTGTGAAATGTGTTGTTTCCCTGATTTCTTTCTCAATCTATTTTTCTTTTGTATATAGTAAGGGTACTGAGTTTTTGTGAGTTGGTTTTGTATCCTGATACTTTGCTGAAGTTGGTTTTTTTAACATATATTTTATTAATATATTTTTTATTCATCTTACATACCAACCACAGATCCCCCTCTCTTCCCTCCTCCTGCCTTCCAGCCTTTCCCCCCACCTCAGCCTACCCCCCATCCCCTCCTCCTACAAGGTAAGGCCTCCCATGGGGAGTCAGCAGAGCCTGGTACATTCAGGTGAGGCAAGTTCAAGCCCCTCCACCTGCATCAAGGCTGTGCAAGACAGTGGGCTCCAAAAAGCCTGCTCATGCACCAGGGAAGGATCCTGATCCTACTGTCAGGAGGCCCCTTAAGCAGATCAAGCTACACAATTGTCCTGTTTATGCAGAGGGCCTAGTCAGTCCAGTCCCAATTTACTCATGGAGATCTCATCTATTTCCTTTCCCCATGGTGATCTATGTGTCCCCTCTTTGGGTCCTTCTTGTTAGCTAGCTTNTCTGGAGTTGTGGATTGAAGTCTGGTTATCCTTTGCTTTACATCTCATATCCACTTATGAGTGAGTACATACCATGTTTGTTTTTCTTAGTCTGGGTTACCTCACTCAGGATGATATTTTCTAGTTCCATTCATTTGCCTGCAAATTTTATGATGTCATTGTTTTTTACTGCTGAGTAGTACTCCATTGTGTGTATGTATCACATTTTCTTAATCCATTCTTCAGTTAACAGGCATCTAGGTTTTTCCAGGTTTAGACTATTATGAATAGTGCTGCTATCAACATAGTTGAGCAAATGTCTTTGTGGTATGATTGAGCATTCCTTGAGTACATGNCAGAGTGGTATAGTTGGGTTTTGAGGTAGATTGATTCCTAATATTCTGAAAAACCACCATACTGATTTCCAGATTGGCTGTACAAATTTGCACTCCCATTAACAGTGGAGGAGTGTTCCCCTTGTTCTGCATCCTTTCCAACATAAGCTGTTATCAGTGTTTTTGATCTTTTCCATTCTGACAAGTGTAAGATGGTATCTCAGGGTCATTTTGATTTGCATTTCCCTGATGACTAAGGATGTTGAGCAATTCCTCAAATGTCTTTTGGCCATCTGAGATTCTTTTGTTGAGAATTATCTGTTTAGGTCTGTAGCCCATTTTTTAATTCAATTGTTCAGTATTTTGACGTCTAGTTTCTTGAATTCTTTATATATTTTGGAGATTATCCCTCTGTGAGATATGGGGTTGGTGAAGATTTTTTTCCCATTCTGTAGGCTGTTGTTTTGTCCTATTTACCATGTCCTTTGCCTCACAAAAGCTTCTCAGTTTCAGAAGGTCCCATTTATTAATTGTTGCTCTTGGTGTCTGTGCTACTGGTATTATATTTAGGAAGTGGTCTCCTGTGCCAATGCATTCAAGGCTACTTCCTACTTTTCTATCAGGTTCAGTGTAACTGAATTTATGTTGAGGTCTTTGATCCACCTGTACTTGAGTTTTGTGCATAGAAATAGGTATGGATCTATTTGTAATCACTAAAGTTGTTTTCTAGCTGTACTAATTTTGTGGTAGGGGATTTACTGTCATTATTTATACAATCTGCAAATAAAATATTTTGACTTTTTCCTTTCCTATTTATGTCCCTTTGATTTCCTTTAGCTATCATTTCAAATACTATATTGAAAATGTGGACAACATTGTCTTGTTCCTGATTTTAATGGAAATGTTTTGAGTTTTTCTCCATTTGGGTTGATGTTTTCTCTAAGCTTGCTGTAAATCCCATTATGTTGAGCTNTGTCCCTTGTATCTCTAGTCTCTCCAAGACTTTTTATTATGAATAGAGTGTTGGATTTCATCAAAGGCCTTTAATGCAGTTTTATCTTTTATTGTATTTACCTTTATCAATTTGTGTTTGTTGAACCATCCTTGCATCTCTGGGATGAGGCCTACTTGGTCATAGCGGACAAGCTTTTTAATGTGTTTTGGATTCTATTCGGAAGTATTTTGTTGAGAATCTTTGCATCTATGTTCATAAGGAAAATTTGTCTGTATCATTCTTCCTTTGTGAGATCTTTCTGTGATTGGGATTTTAGGGTAATTTTGGCCTTGTAAAAAGAATTGGGCAGTAACTCTTCAGTTTCTCTTTTGTTGAATAATTTGATGAGAATTAGAATTGATTTTTCTTTGAATGTCTGGTAGAATTCTGTGCTAAAACCATCTAGTTCTCATTTTAAATTAAGAGACTTTTGATTACTACTTCTATTTCACTAGGGCATATAAGTCTGTTTAAATTGCTTATCTGATATTGATTTAACATTTGTGGGTCCTATATATCGAGACATTTATCCACTTCTTTCAGGTTTTCCAGTTTGGTAGGATATAGGTTTTTAAAGTATGTATTTTTGATTCTCTGTATTTTCTCAGTGTCTGTTGTGATATCTCCCTTTTGTCTCTAACTCTAATTTTATTCATTTGGATCTTCTCTCTCCATCTTTTACTTAAATAGGCTAAGGGCTTATCAGTCTTATTGATTTTTCTCAATGAACCAACTCTTTGTTTCAGGTATACCATTAAATACCAAAGATGATATCTCTATTTTTTTTAATGCATGCACTAGTGCCAAGAATTTGCTTCATAGAGCCACCTTTATTGTGTCCTGTAGGTTAGGGTAATGTTGTGTTTTAATTTTCATTTAATTCTAAAGAATTTTTAATGATCTTCCTAATTTGTCTTCATCTATTTTTCATTTAATAGTGAGTTGCTAAGTTTGCATAAGTTTGTAACTTTCTCTTGTTTTTGCTGTTGTTGATATCTAGTATTAATCCATGGTGGCCAAATATGGTGCAGGGTGTTATTTCAATTTTCTTGTATTTGTTGAGACTTGTTTTGTGTCAAAGTATTTGGTCAATTTTAGAGAAAGTTTCATGAGTTGATGACAAGAAGTCACATTCTTTTGTGTTTAGGGGAAATTTTGTGAAAATGTCTGCTAGGTCCATTTGGTTTATAATGCCATTTCATCTCCATCATTTTTGTTAGTTTTTGTTAGCCAATAGATGAGCTATTTATTGGCAAGAGTGGGAGTATTGAGTCACTTACTATCACTGTATGGGCTTCAATTCATGATTGTAACTGTAATAGTGTTTCCTTTATGAACTTGGGTGCCCTTGTTTTGGGTGCATAGATGTTTAGAATTGCAATATCCTTCTGGTGGATTTTTCATTTGACGTGTGTGTATTTTCCTTCCCTATCNCTCCCGATTAGTTTTAGTTTGAGGTCCATTTTGTCAGATATTAAAATAGCTGCAGCCTGATCTTCCCATTTGACAGCCCAGTTCTCTAGCCCCTAGGCCTCAGGGTACATTCCGTGCCCCTCTCCCCCAGCCACAGCAGCTCCAGAGACCAGTCAGCAGCCTCCTCCCTTCCAACCCATGGCACCAGCAACCACCAGAGCCACATGTCTCTCCTGCACTGATTGGGAAGAAGAGTGACCACTGGAGTCACACACTCCGACTGCACCAATTGAAAGAAGAAGACTCGGAGCTCCGTTTGTATGGACTGAAGGAAGAAATGGGTAGACAGCAGTGTAAGAACACAATCAACAACATAAAGAGCAATATGGCACCACCAGAACTTGGTGACCCTGCAACAGCAAGACCTGAACATCCCAATGCAAAAATGATCCAGAAGAAAATGACCTTAAAATAACTTTATGAAGATGATAGAGGCCCTTAAAGAGGAAATGAAAAATTCCCTTAAAGAAATGGAAGAAAAGAAAAATAAAAAATGGAAGAAAACAATAAATCTCTTAAAGAAAGCCAAGAAACCCAAGGGNAAAAAAAACAATCAAACAGGTAAAGGAAACAGTTCAAGACTTAAAAATTGAAATAGAAGAAACAAAGAAAACACAAACTGAGAGAATTCAGGAAAAGCAAAATCTAAGTAAATGAACACATACTACAGAGGCAAGTATAACCAACAGACTACAAGACATTGAAGAGAAAATCTCAGGTATTGAGGATATCATAGAGGAAATAGATTCATCGGTCAAAGAAAATGTTAAATCCAGCAAATTTTTAACACAAAACATCCAGAAAATCTGGGACACTGTGAAAAAGACCAAATCTAAGAATAATAGGCATAGAAGAAGGAGAAGAAATCCAGCTCAAAGGCAAAGAAAATATATTCAACAAACTCATAGAAAAGAACTTTCCCAACCTAAAGAAAGACGTACCTATGAAGGTAAAAGAAGCTTACAGAATACCAAATAGACTGGACCAGAAAAAAGTATCCTCATCACATAAAATCAAAACACTAAACATACAAAATAAAGAATATTAAGAGCAGAAAGGAAAAAGGCCAAGTAACACATAGGCAGATCCAAAAGAATTACGCTGACTTCTCAATGGAGACTCTAAAAGCCAGAAGGTCCTGGACAGACATTTTGCAGACACTAACAGACCTCAGATGCCAGCCCAGACTACTATATCCAGCAAAACTTTCAATTACCATAGAGTAAGAAAACAAGACATTTCACGATATAAATAACAGCTTTAAACAACACATAATCGCAAATCCAGCACTATAGAAAGCACTGGAAGGAAAACTTCAATCCAAGGAATTTAGCTGCACTTATGAAAACACAGGCAATAGATAATCTCACACCAGCAAAACTCAAAGAAGGGAAACACACACACAGATTGCCACCACCACCACTGAAAGCAAAAAGGAACAGAAATTAACAATAACTGGTCATCACTATCCCTTACTATCATTGGACTCAATTCATACATACAAAGACATAGGCTAACAGAATGGATACAAAACAGGATCCATTCTTCTGCTGCATGCAAGAAATACAGCTCAATTTCAAAGANAGTTATTATCTCAGTTAAAGGGTTGGAGAAAGATTTTCCAATCAAATGGACCTAAGAAACAAACTGGTGTAGCTATCAAAGTATCTAACAAAATAGACTTCATATTAAAATTAATCAAAAGAGATGGAGAAGGACATTTCATATTAATTGAAGGAAAAGCCATCAAGATGAATTCTCAATTCTAAATATTTATGCCCTAAATTCAAGGGCACCAACATTTGTAAAAGAAACATTACTAAAGCTTACATTACACATCAAAACCCACATATTAATAGTGGGAGACTTCAACACCCCACTCTCAATAATGGACAGGTTTTGTAGACAGACACTTAATAGAGAAATAAGAGATTTAACAGATATTAATGGATTTAACAGATATCTACAGAACATTTCACCCAAACACTAAAGAATATACCTTCTTCTTAACACTTCATGGAACCTTCTCTAAAACTGAACACATACATGGTCACAAAGCAAATCTCAACAGATAAAAACAAATGCAATAACTCCCTGTATCTTTTCAGACCACTGTGGATTAAAGTTA